>JANAVB010032618.1:19500627-19782445 GCA_029216955.1 Iris pallida | reverse complement strand
CGTCTAACGGTGAAGCGGTTAATCTCAGGCTCCTCGAAGATACGCTCATTTTACGACAAACCGGGCCTCGTTTCGACCTCCTGTCAAAAGTTATGGCCCTCCAAAGTTTCAACTGGCCATAAAATGCACTGAAATGACCATTCTTCGTCTTAATTTACACGGAGAATGGCCATTCTCTATGTAATTTAGCACGGAGAATGGTCATTCCAGTGTTAAAACGCAGGAGAATGAATATTCTCCGTCTTAATTTACACGAAGAATTGCCATTTTCCGTAATTTAGCACGGAGAATGGTCATTCCAGTATTAAAATGCAGGAGAATGACCATTCTCCATGTTAGAAACACGGAGAAGGCCATTTTTCGTGTTAATTTACACGGATAATGGCCATTCCCAGTGTTAAAACGTAGGAGAATGACTATTCTTCGTGTTAATTTACACGAAGAATGACCATTCTCCGTGCTAAATTATAGAGACTTACAAATAGGACTGCCAGCACCCTGGCAGTCCTACATTCAATTAGGACTGCCAGGGTACTGGCAGTCCTAATTGATACTTATTGTACCATCAAGTTTCAATTAGGACTGCCAGCACCCTGGCAGTCCTAATTCAATGTAGGACTGCCAGGGGGTGGCAGTCCTGATACTGGATCAGATAGCCATTCTCCGTGCTAAATTACACGGAGAATGGCCATTCTCCGTGCTAAAACACAGGAGAATGGCCATTTATATAACAACAAGTTTCAAATAGGACTGCCAGCACCCTGGCAGTCCTCCTCTTGTGTAGGACTGCCAGGGGGGGTGGCAGTCCTAATTGAAACTCTATGTGATAGAGAGTTTCAAAACTCTCATTAGGACTGCCACCCCCTGGCAGTCCTACATTCAATTAGGACTGCCAGGGTGCTGGCAGTCCTAATTGATTCTTGTTGTAACAGCAAGTTTCAATTAGGACTGCCAGCACCCTGGCAGTCCTAATTGAATGTAGGACTGCCAGGGGGGGCAGTCCTGATACTGAATCGGATACTTTAACAAATTGGTATATTTTGCCACACATACTTGCACACATGTAAACACATATAATACAGATAACACACATGTAAACACATATAACACAGATTGCACACAAGTAGACACATATAATACAGGTAGCACACAGGTAGACACATATAACACAGATAGCACACAGGTAAACACATATAACATACTGAACTTCATATTTCACTGTATATAAAATTTAATCCATATAGATTAGTGGACTTCATATTTCACTGTATACAAAAGTGGTCCTCCATATACAAATGTCAAACTGTAAATATATCCATACTTAGTCGATTTCGACATCGTAGTGGTCAGCAGGTAAGTCTCTTGGCTCCTCAAACTTCAACAACTTCTTACAATGGTTGATCTGATCAACGAAAGGTGTGGTCCAAGCGATGGCTTCGATCGGTGCTCGAAAACACCAAGGAATTTAAAAAGGGCGTTCTACATGTGGTCCAAGCGATGGCTTCGATCGGTCATCGTGACCGTGACCGAGCGTTCAACTTCTTACAATTCCTATTGGTTTTTCTTTTCGATGTTCGAAAACACCAAGGAATTTAAAAAGGAAATTAAATACTTCAATGTGGGAAAATAATTCCTTGCTTAGATGGATGAAATTACTTTCTCTCCTAATTTTTCTTTCATTGGGAATCACTTTCCTTTCCTACTCAATTATTTTGGCACCCAAACATAGGAAATAGGAAAGTAATCACTTTCCTTTTCCAACCCGAAGATTCTGTAGACCAAACGAGGCCTTCTCCTCTCATCTTTCCCTCTTTTCTAGGGAATATGGTTTATTTATTTGTTATTTAATTTTATTAATAGTGAGCTATAATTAGGATATTAGGTTGGTACATATTCTTTATGTATGTGTACTTGTATCAGTAGGTATTAACATAAGTTTGGGTATATAATATATATACAGTATTATAATTAGTATTTATAGTATTATTTTTTTTGTTAATAAATTGTTGTTATAAAATATATACCTATAATAGTTTTCTAAATAATATTATGACTAACATATGGTATGTAGCTTTGTGGCTACATCTAATTTCAAGATGGGGTTATAAGCCCAAAATATATTATTTTTTTGTATTTTAACTACAACTTATTGACCTTAAAGATATTATTATAATATTTTTCTATACATTAAATTATAGTTTTGACCTACAACATGATTTTTTTTTCTATAGTTTCTAAAATATTATTTATAATATTTTGATTAATAGTTTTCCAATACCAAAACGTATTTTCTAAAAAGGTTATATATTTATTCTTTTCGATTTCCGTCTTAATCGTGACTAGCCATATGTTCATATTTCTTGTGATTCTGACCACTTTATATCGACCATAGGCTAATTGGACCATTCTGGACCCAATAATACGGTCTGTTCCACCATTAGAGGCCATCTTGCGTAGTTATGACATCTGCGACTATCACGTGCCAATATGATCAAGTCACGTCAACTAGAATTTAATTTGAGGCATGTACACTATTGTTTTATGTGTTTATTACATTATGCTATATTTTATTGTGTTTTATTGAGTATTCTGTTAAGACATAATTGTGACACGATAGTGTCACTCCCCGTTCACAAAATACATAAATTTTTGCTTTTTCCTGTATATTGTTTTATGTGTTTATTACATTATGCTATATTTTATTGTGTTTATTGAGTATTCCGTTAAGACATAATTGTGACACGATAGTGTCACTCCCCGTTCACAAAATACATAAATTTTTGCTTTTTCCTGTATATGATATCTGGCACCTGTATCTTGATTGCATGTATTATGTATTTATAACTGGTCATGGCATAGAACAGTATCTCGTCGCGGATTAGTGTGCCACCCCTTGTCCTTGTCTGGTTGTAGGCGAGGCTCACCACTTCGATGATAAGATTTCTGGACTGTTTGTGGTTAGAATTTTTATTTAATTAATTTAATTAGTTGTATCATGTAGCATTTAACATGTCATTAGTCATATGGTTAGGTCATGTTAAGATTATGGTTTCTATGAGTCAACCCAACCCCTATATATAATCTTTTCCACACTCTCTCTCCCCCATTCACTCTTTCATTTATTTTCCTCAAACCAACTTTTAGGCAAGTACACTTTGCACCAAATGGAGAGATTCTTACATTTTTCATTTCTTGATTTTTTTTTCTTTGATATAATTTGTCTATATTGTTCTTCTCATCATCCTCTACAAGTTTAGTACTTGGTATTTTCGATTTTGATGGCTAGTTTCGAGTAGATCTATGTTCCAAAAACTAGGTTATGGGTTTTATGGTTTTGATCTATCAAACTTATTATTTTCAAAAATTACTTGTTCCATGTTGTAGAGAATTCAATTTCATTCAGTTTAGACCTTTATTTTGTCCAATTTCGTGTCCTATAGCCCAAGTTATGGACATTATAAGTTTTTAAAACTCCATAGCCAAAAGCTTGCTGGTAGGGACGACACCTCGTGCACCTCGTGCACAACTCGTGCGTACCTTACGCACCTTTTGGTTCATGCTCCTTGTATCTCATGCACCTTTTAGTTTATGCACCTTGCACCTCGTGCATCTTTTGGTCCGCGTACCTTGCACTTTGCACATATTTTGGGTCGCACACCTTGCACCTCGCGCACCTTTTGGTCCGTGAATCTTGCACCTTGTAGCTTTTGGTTTGTGCACCTTACAACTCGCGTAATTTACGGTCTGTGCACCTTACACCTCGCGCACCTTTTGGTCCACGCATCTTGTACCTCGTGCACCTTTTGATCCGTGCACCTTGTACCTCACGCACCTTTTGGTCCGTGCACCTTGTACCTCGTGCACCTTTTGGTTTGTGCACCTTGTACCTTGCACTTTGTGCACCTTGCACACATTGTGCACCTTTGACCTTGACTTCTTGTCCTGACCTTAATGTGCTGTGAATATCTGAGACTTGCGTGTCCTATGTGACTTTTATGTCACGAGGGTCCAGTGACTTTCTGACTTGACCGTGTTCCTGACTTGATTACCTGTATACGTGCTGGTACCTTTTCTAAGTGTGTATTAAGATACAATATTAGTACGCACTGCAGTGTTATTTAATGAGTGCACTGAGGTGTGACTCTGTGTGCTAAGTGACCATTCGTGTTATATGTCAATACATGTGTACCTTTCAGCACAGTCATGGTAATTGGTCAGTTATAGTGTCGTGGTATATTGATTGTTGTTTGATGCATTACACTAAGCATGGATCTAGATTTGGACTCCTTGAGCCGATGTAGATTCATACTTAGGGTACTCGTACTATGGTACGACATTTAGGAGGATGAGCGTGTGACCACGATATGTGAATCTCGAGATTAACCTAGGATTAATCTAAGCAATTTAAATCGGTAGAAGCATTGGGAGGGAACAGAATCTCGAGATCGTACGTTACCAGCCACCATAGGCCATGTTCTAACGTGTCGGGTTGGCCGCCTTGGATACTGTATAGTCATCCGTACTAGTGGAGTGCAGTATCTGATTTGTGAATGCCGAGCCAGCTCTTCCTATAAGAGGGCTGGAACCGTTATTGCTTGTTTTGGTGCGGTGGCCTTTCGAGGGACTGGTGCATTTTATGCGTGCGTGTATATAATGGATTGGCTAGCCCTACTTGGATGCGATATAATTTGAGGATTCCTATATATTGTATTACTGGATAACCCAGACAAATCATAGAAAGCCGTAAGATTGATTGGCCGCTTGTAGTATATTTTCTTCTGTTAGCAACTGAGGAACATGGACTATCGTGGTGTGTGGACCAACCCATGTCCTTATTTGATTGTTAGGTTGGGCTATTGTGCTGCAATAGGCTATGGACCGAAGTTGCAATCAGAAGCCCTTTACCTGCCCATGGTTATAGGATATATCTTATCTCGGCACGATATTGGCACAGTTTGTCCTTGTTTGGTTGTAAGTATGTTGTATTGTCTCGATGATATGGTATAAGCTACTATTGAATTAGGTATTAATTTACTCATTTGTCTTATTCATTATGTGCTCCCTTGTGGTACTTGTTATTCGGGGCCTGATCCCACTGGTTTTATTTGGCCAGATATCGTAGCAGAACCAGAGGATCCAGCCTTCTACCCGAACAATGGTGCACACCAGGAGTATAGGCGCCAAGGACCATGAGTGGGTTTCTTCTTTATCGTTGTGATATCTTCTATTTTGTACTTGGCATTTAGCCACCGACACCTGTTTAGTCGGTAGTTCTAGACATTAGTTTTCTTTTACATAAGTGTTATTAAATCAGATTGCAGCTGACTACGGTTATGTACCTATGACTCTCGGCACTAGCTTATCATTTTGTATAGCTAGGCTCACGATTCATTTTGATGAAGCATCGGGGTCGCCTTACTGCTTTGTCTTATATGATCATTGTTTACTGTTTCTTGTTTTGATTGATTGAGATATAGATGCTCTGTGAGACCATAGGAGACTTGATTGTAGCATGCACCCCCTTGTCTTTTGACAGCCACGATCGCTGTATGACGTTTGCATATCTCATATTGTGTAGCTGGCCTAGTTACCCTCAGTATTCTGGTACTGGGGCGTGACAGATAGGCTTGATTGTATCATTGCTTGTTTATTGATTGTTTAGTGAGTCGGGAGGGAAAATAGTCAATAAGTATGTGAACAAAGCTCAATGATCGTTATTGTGGATAGTTAAGTCATACACCACACGTATAGGTTACCCGTATATTTTTTATTATGGATAGCCATCTATGATGTGCCGTAAGCCGTTCACATGTCAAAAAGTATTTCAAACACACTGTCTGTTTACTTGTACATGTTCATTACTAGTTGTCTCGTTCACACATGTTCTTGCTAGTGGTTTCTTGTACATGTATATTATTTCCAGTTCATATACATGTTTCCTTTCTTTTCTACCACGTCTCTAGTTGTCTAGCTTATTTTGTATTAAGTTACATTATTGCAATATGGTTGTACTTTGCTCCTTTCCTAACTGGACCATTGCAGGTGACTTGGTATACTTTCTACTTTTGTGCTATGGACTATGCGGGAGAAATAGAGATCTTGGAGGCCGAACTTAGATTCTAGATTAGCGAGTTATTTTATTTTAGCGGGTTTGTTCCCGAATGTCATTTTAATGAATTATTGGATTTGTAATATGAATAGTTATTGTGAATGCGCAATTAGATATAATTTTATTGTATTTGAGTTTTACATTAAGACCTAGACAACGTACTACAGCCGATGCTGCGGCGTAGGCTAGACTTGGCTACGTACTTGTATTGTGAAAAGCGAGAGCAGGTCGTGACAGTCCATATAACATATTGGGACAAACTCCATGTTAGCGGATCCCCTCACAAAAGTGTTACCACCCAGGGTCTTTCATGAGCACACTGGTCATACGGGTGTTATCTTACTTGAGGATATGATAATATAATGTGAGTTTGTGTTTTATATATTTTTGTGCCATATATTTGGATTTGGACATGTTTATGTATTTAAGTATTTTGGATATTTTTCTGATCAGATATATGGAACATTTAGTTCATTTTATTTTCATTATGTTAAAGTATTGATCTCATTAACGTAAAGGAGAACCAGTTAGAAATAGATATGTATCAATCATATCGCATGTAATTTCCATACAACACATCCATGGTTTATCTATATCATTTAGCTATATTGGTATATGTGACCATTGATGACTTAGTTACGCTAAATATGACAAAGGCTGCTTTTATCCTATCTTGATATGGTTAATGGACGACATTGTCCGGATATATCCTAAGATTAAGATAGCAATTTTTTAGCTCATAAAATTAACACATTTGTAAGGCAATGGGAGATTGTTGAAGTTTATTCAACTTTAAGGCCATGAGCCGCACATGTAAAATTAATTATGTTGAGTTATCTAAATAATTAAGACAAATTAAAGTAGTCTATTTGAAAAGGCTTAAGGGTATATTGCCATGAGAATAATATGTAAATACCTAAGAGATAAATATAATTTGATGAGCGGCCAAATTAGAAATATCTAAAATCTAGAATATATATATATATATATATATATATATATATATATATATATATATATATATATATATATATATATATATATATATATATATATATATATATATATATATATATATATATATTCTCATGGCAATATTGGGGTTATGGTCCCCAAATTTATACGGCCACAAATTATTATCATCATGATCATCTCATTAATCAAAGGGTAAAATTCTAACATACAAATCAAATATTACTAGATACCACTAATAATTTTGGATACAAAATAGTTTAATTTAAATTTGACAAATTTAATATACTATTCCAGAACTATGTTTCCTCTCCCACTCTTAATTTTGTTAGTATTACCCTCATTTAGAGTTAAATAAGGGAATAAATACAGATAACACTTCATTTTTTTAATGATATTATCTATTATTGACTTTTAGAAAGAAAGTTTTGGATGCCAAATTTTATATGCACAAAAGTTTAAATTAAATTTGACAAATAGTTAATTTTGCATATGGATGTTAACAAATTTTATAATATATTATCTATTTATTAACTTTAAAAAAATTACATACCCAATATCCACAGATGTACGGACATAATTTGTGTAAATTATGGCAAACATATGACGGAATCTTTCTCTCCTTCAAAATTTTCAAACTTGTTTCTCTACCGCTAATATATTTAAGATATTATTGTAAAAGAAATTATGTTTACAGTTCATTTTTTGTCTATGTGCAACCTGGATATATGCAACATACACACTTGACATCGACTTTTGAATATTTTGAATTGGTTAGGATAACATAATATGTACATCCAAAAGTAAAGAGTAAAATATTGTAACTATGGGAGTACCAAAATAACTTTTTCAAAGGAGAATCATTATCTAACAATGGAGTAGACATGCGATTAATCAAATAGACATACAACCATTATGACATTTTCTATCGACAATTTTGTTGGCAATTTTACATGAAATAGTAGAGAATGTGCTGTCTCTACTATATATATATATATATATATATATATATATATATATATATATATATATATATATATATATATATATATATATATATATATATATATATATATATATATAATATATATATATATATATATATATACATATATATATATATATGTTATTCCTGAAACAGATCTTAGATGGAAGAACGTGAGTCGATAGAGTGATTTGCAACACTTCAAGGAAAGTGCACAACTGAGATCCGGAGGATTCAGAGAGACGAAATCAAATGTAACAATTCGAAGAAGACACAAATGAATTTTGTAGCAGCAGTAACGAAAGCCCAAAAGTGGTTTCTGATTAGATCGGAGAAGCATAAGAGGTTTCTGATTAGATCAAAGGAGAAGAGAAGGAAAGAAGAAAGAGAAAGATAGCTTTTTCGGGGTGATCAGATCACCGTTGCTCAAAGTAAAATTCACCTTTATACGATCCGCTTCCAGGAACCAACAAGTTCTCAAAGAACTTCTGGAACACTCATTTAGTCAATTTTTGAGACTTGAACGGGCTCCCTGGACTTCACGGACTCCCTTAACTCTCTTCTTTGGTGCATCATAGAAATGAGGCTAGGGGGCTCTATTTATAAAGTAGAGTGAGACTTCACCATTTCTCCTATCCGATGTGGGACTAAAATACCAATACTCTAAAATAAAGTTTAATATTTTAGACCATCCCATAATCAGCATAGTTGAGTGCCAGTCTACGTCTACCCCCGGAACACACACCCATGCATGCACGAGGCATCCTGGAGTCCGTGTCCGAGTCCAAGTCCGAACGACAAAAATCAACTTTCATCCTTGTTGGAATTAATCATTTTTTCTTCTAGGAAAATACTTCCCCATGTAGCACACACTTGTGTCCCACCACATCTCATGTGCACACATCAACACAAGCAATGCATTATATTGAGATACTCATCATTTGGTGTAGCCGATGTGGAATTATCTTTCCTAGCCTGAAGGAAAAATACCAACAATCTCCCACATATCTCAATATATATATATATGGGTTGAGAATTCCCCACAGTAAATGCCCATCATACATTAGGAGAGATATCGCTACAACTTGAATCTTCCCGCATGGTTTAAATAACAACATGATACAAGAATGAACTAAGCCTTGAATTCTGTACCATAACTGCAATTCTTTCCACTCACATAATGACATCAACTGTGCTTCTGGCTGCACATTAAAGGCCTGTGTCAGCCTAATTTCGGTGTATGTATATTGGGTGTCTACAAGATTTTCCTCAAGAGACGGCCTATATCTCTATCTATATACTCTAGGTGATTTCTTTTAAAGAGTCTTGGCATGCAGCCTTTTGCTTCCTTGCGGTGCTACGCCACTATGACATAGCCGAAGCTGAGGCAATGCCTCATGTGGTGTCATACCACTGTAGCATGAGGCCCATCCTCTTTGCGATGCCAAACTACCCAGTATGAAGTCTTTTGCTTCCTTGCGGTGTTACGCCGCCGTGACATAGCTTGCAAAGTTGAGGCACTGCCTCATGTGGTGTCACACCACTGTAACATGAGGTCCAACCTCTTTTTAGTGCTGCCTACCACTCTTCATTCTACAATATTAGGTCCACTTGCCTATGTGCGGTGCTACGCCGCTGTGACTTGGCCCGAAGCTGAGGCTTTACCCTCACTAGGTACCTCATGTGGTGTCACTCCACTGTAGCATAGAGTACTATGCTCCTTTGTAGTGTTGTGCTACCCGTGCTTCCTGTAAAGCATGCCGAACATCCCAAATGCCCGAGAACTCATTAAGACTTCCAAGCCATCATCTCATAGGACTTTGTTCTATACAAAGAACAAACAGTAGACAACAGTGGTTTTGGGTTCATAACCCCACAAAGTTCAAAAGGATTACCTACTTACTATAGTTCTGGGTCTGAAATCCTTTTATATTCCAAGGGATTGCTGACTAACAGTGGTTCTAGGTATGTGACCCTGCAATATCCAGATGTCTGTCCACTAACAGTGGTTCTAGGTCCGTGACCTCGCAGCAAACCAAAGGATTGCCCACTACACCTGATATTCTTACAGTCAATGGTGCTCCCTTGAACCAAAAGCTAGATGCCTAGTAGATTTCTCTTTGAACTAATAACATAAAACTTTATGTAGGATTGTAGAGACACAATATCAGAATGTCTTCAAGTCCAATTTTCTTGCTGAGTCCTCGACCAGCTGGCGTTTGAGACCTTTCGTGAACGGATCCACCAGATTCTTCTGGCTCCAAACATCTACCACGATAATGACTCCTCTTTTAATAAGATCATTCACCGACCTGTGCCTTAATCGTACAGTTTTCTTCTTGCTATTGAAGAGGTCATTTAATGCCACTGCTGGAGTCGATTGGTTGTCGTAATAAATCGGTACTGTCAGAATGTGCGCACCACCCATAGGAAGATCGTGTTCGGTTGTCACAATACATCAGCATCACCTGGATATATGTACCAACCACAGAAAGATCCTTCCTGAGCTCTTTGAAGCCATTCTGCTTCATACCCGAGGCACTTCCGCTTCATCCGCTGTAGCTAACAGAACTCAGATTCCATATTGAGAGAAAGGTCTGCTTCTTCGACTTCCTCGATATAACACCACTATCCATGGTTCTATTTTTTGACTTCTTCGATATATCAGCCTGCTTCTTCGACTTCCTTGATATAACAACATTATCCATGGATCTAATTTTTCAACTTCCTCAATATAGCAGCCGGCTTCTTCGACTTCCTTGATATAGCAGTATTATCCATACAGAAGATATGACCTCTTCTTTCTCTCTATCTGAGCACTGTCCGGCATTACTGAAGCCTTATACATGTTCAGAGTAACCACTATAGTGCATCTTTCTGAGTCCTTGAGAGATATCCAATAACTCTCTTCACAGCTTTCCAGATCAACACTTGGCTTGCTCGTGAACCGACTCATCATGCTTACAACAATAACTATGTCAGGCCCGGTGGTACTTGTAGCCTACATCAAACTCCAGATGATGTTCAAGTACACCAACTGTCTGACACTTTTCCAGGATCTGGCTTTAACTTTTTATCACACCTGTGAGGAGTATCGATCCCTGGAAGATCCTGATATCCATAGCGTGTGAGAAACTTTCCACGTAGTGAGATTATGACAGGACAAGCTCAATTTTCGTCTGGATTATTTAAATCCCCAGGATGACATCCGTATCTCCCATATCCTTTATACTGAATCTAGACGTGAGGAATATCTTTATTTTAGTGACACATCATTATGTCATCCTCATAGAGACAAACAATGGCTCCTCTCTCATCAGCGAACTTCATGTAATCAAACTTAATAGTTTTGCTGACCCTGTAGCCTTTTGACCTAATAACCTAGTCAAACATCTCGAGCCACAGATTGGAAGTGTACTTCAAATTGTATATAGAATTCACCAACTTGCAGACCTTGTCTTTAATACTCTGAACGGTAAATCTATCTGGTTGTTGTATGTGAATCTCTTCTATCATTTCTCTATCCAAAAAATACTATCTGGACATCCGTCTGATGATAGAACAACTTATGAATAGCAGCCATGACCATCGTCATCCTGATAGTTGACATCTTAGCTAGTAGAGCATATGCATCAACCTCATCAATTTTCTGTTCTTGAGCAAACCCTCTAGCCTTGAACTCATCTTCAGTTCCTTCGGCTTTCGTCTTTTTCTTCTTGAAGATTTAATAGGTTTAGCTCCTTCAGGCAGATTAACTAACACCCACTTATAATTGGATGTTATAGAGTCATTCTTATCTTTGACTCTCTCCTCCAGAAGATCTCATCTCTGGACTTGATCACCTCATCAGCCTCTACGTAATGGATGATAAAGTTTTATCTCCAAAATCTTTCAGCCTTCTCACTCGTTTTGCTAACTGCTTAGCGAATACTGGTTCAAGTGTTGTCTCATCAATAAAAACCAACTTCTGGACTACTACTTCTTTGAAAGTACTTGCTCCTTCAGTACCAACAATATTCTCTAAAATATCTGCGAGAATAATTTTCTTGTCCCTAGCAATCTTATCTTCAAAGAATTCTGCCTCGCGAGACTCAATGATATAATTGATACAATATCAAGTGATCTCCGAACATAGCTTACAACAGTTAATTCCAGAAATACTATCTTCTTGGTCTTCGTCCTTGACTTCTGAATCTTAATATTCGAAAGCTTTACGTACACCAGACATCCTCACACTTGAATGATATTCAAATTAGGTCTAACCTTGAACCAGTGTTGACGAGAATCATAGTCATATATACGAATGGTACTTTATTCAGTAATAAACATAGCCGTACAAGCAATTTATCCCCAGAAGCATATTGGAAGATCTGCAGTATAGATATCATCATCTTTGACAGCGTCCTGATCTTCCAGATACGACGGAGCAATCGTTTCATAGCCAATTCGATGTTCATAACTGAACAATGCAAATCCAAAAAAATGATACTCTCTGCCATGATCACTTTTGAGTAGTTGTAGACCAATTTAATGTTCAACTTCAGCCCTAAAGACCCTGAACTTCTCGAACGCTTCAAACTTCGACTTGAGAAGACATGCGAACATGCATTTCAAAAAATACTTCGAACCGGCCTTCGTGGAGAATTTATAAAAGTCATAGATATCTGAGTGTACTAACTCCAGAAGATCCGTACTTTAGTTCAATCATCTGAGCAGCTTTCTGATAGTAATGTCTCTGTACAGACCTCAAATCCTTCTACCTCCTTACCCCCACATTCTGGAGATAAAATCCAGATAGGACATCTTGAGTCTGCTTCTATCATAGACCAACTCTCAGTCCATTCAATGAAGTATCTTCATCGCCATCAGAAGAAGTTCGTACATCCCTTCAGTACCGAACATCTTCTCGAAGCATGTTCATCGCCAAGAAATTATTATCTTGCTAGTACAAATGTCCATCTTCAAGTCTGTATCAGACAACAGACTTTCTGAGCTCAGATCTTCGAAAATCTCTGATACGTGCAACAGCCATTCCGGTGAACTTGCTGGTGGTCCATATCCACTGTCTCGATCTTCCAGATCTTCTGCTAGATATATGTTTGCCATCGAAACCTTTGTCATAACAAGGCTAGTCCTTGGTGAACAGCTCCTTCGAGAGCACACGTGGTCAGATGCACTAGTGCCCAACCACTTGTCAGCTACAACGCTAGATAACTCAACCTTTGCAATAATAACAACCAAGTTAAGTAATCAAACCAACCAAGTTTAGCCATACCTGCTATTTTGGTTTGGGCTTGGCCCTGCAATCTTTTTTGAAGTGGCCCTTCTTGTCACAGTTGAAGCAAGCCCCATTGCCCTTAGGCTTTAGCTTGAATATAGCTGACTTCACCTTCAACTGGTGAGAGTCCTTAGCTTGTCTTCAACATAAATCCAGTGCAAAAGGCGTTCAAGATCTACCTCCTTCTTCTTGTGGTGCATGTCCGCGATGAACTTGCTCCACCCAGGTGGGAGCTTGGCGATAATACCCCCGAAGACGAAGGCGTCGACCAACAGCATGTTGTTATCCTCCTTGTAGAGATTCTCTATAGATTCTCAGACGTCCTTAGCATGTACCGTCTTGCTGAATCTGCCAGAGAGTCATCCATAGAATTCAAGATAAGCAACTTGCAAAGGTTGTTATCTCTCCTATACTTGGATTGTAGAGCAGTGGCCTCGGCGATCCTCCGAGCATTTTCATCTTCTAGAATTAAAGGCTCAAGATCTATCAACACGTAGTCGATGCTTACGAGTTGAAAATTTAGGCTGACCTTTCTCTTCCAGACGTTGTAATGCTCCCCGTCAAACTTTTCAAGTTTGTTAAAACTTGTGTCGAGTAGGTTTGCACAGTTTCTCTCCATCAGATCTAATCTTGCTTTAAGATTGTTATTCCCAAAACAGATACGGAAAACATGAGTCGACAGAGTGATTTGGCAACACTTCGAGGAAGGTGCACAACTGAGATTTTGGAGGATTCAGAGAGACGAAATCAAATGTAACACTTCGAAGAAGGCACAAATAAATTTCGTAGCAACAACGACGAAAGCCCACAAGTGGTTTCTGATTAGATCAGAGAAGCACAAGAGGTTTCTGATTAGATCAGAGGAGAAAAGAAGGAAAGAAGAAAGAGAAAGACAGCTTTGCTGGGGTGATCAGATCACCGTTGCTCAAAGCAAGATTCGCCTTTATACGATCCGCTTCCAGGAACCAGCAAGTTCTCAAAGAACTTCTGGAACGCTCATTTAGTTAATTTTTGAGACTTGAACGGATTCCCTGGACTTCACGGACTCCCTTAACTTTCTTCTTTGGTGCATCTTAGAAAGGAGGCTAGGGGGCTCTATTTATAGAGTGGAGTGAGACTTCATCATTTCTCCTATCTGATGTGGGACTAAAATACCAATACTCTAAAAGAGAGTTTGATATTTTAGACCATCCCACAATCAGCATAGTCGAGTGCCAGTCCACGTCTATCCTCCGAATACACGTCTGTGCATGTACGAGGCATCCTGGAGTCCGTGTCCGAGTATGAGTCTGAACGACAAAAATCAACTTTCATCATGTAACGCCCCAGTCCCAAAATAATTATGACCAGGTACGTATTCATGCCAGCTGCATACCTACGAAGTATACTCCAATATATGGAAACCTCGTATAAATACATAAGCTGTAAAATGCAGTAAACCAAGAGTAATCTAATCCCATCCACAAATAAAGAATTAAAGATATCATATAATCAACTATGAATTGTCATTGGTACATGTAGTTGGGCGGAGACAAATCCACTACCAACTATGAAAAGAAATACATAATAAAAGAAAGAGTTTGGCGAACGAAGCGAAGACGATCAAAGTGCAATCATCCTCGAAGACATAGAGATGATCATGGCCACGGTTAGAACACCTGCGAAAGACAAGAGCACACACCTGGCGAGATAACCAGGTTCTCAGAGGGACGTAGCAAGATACAGGAAGAACATGCCATGTATACTGCATAAGTAAACACTATAAATCTAAAACACAAATGGGTACCTAACCATCTATGTGATATGCTCTTTGAGGACAACGTTCTACGCAGGGGCTATAACGGATTCACGCAAACAAGTAATAAAGAGTGGCCGTCAAGTAGCGCTCATCCGAGGCACTATCGGCCGGGCAGCAAGTAGCGCTCATCCGAGTCACTATCACCCATTAATGTGTAAAAAGTAAAATGTAGCCCCTACGCTAGTAGCTGTCCTCTCTCCCCCAATGATACTATACATGCATCGTAACCATGACACACCAACACGTGTCGTTTCCATAACACAATTTTATAATAGATAACTGTCAAGTCTTCTAACATGTATCTACTGAAAGTTATTCCTATGCATGCGCACGAGTGATCAGCCAACACGCAAGTGACCACTACATGATACTCACAACTCACACACAACTCGTGATACAATCGTGACAAAGTTAATGAATGCACTCTATTGACGGAATTCTCTTAACTCTAGGTCCACAAGCAAGAAGAAAAATACATAACTGGAAATAAAAGTGCAGAAAATAATAACAGAATAATAAGATGCAACTAAATGTAAACATTAATTATGACAAGGTATCTTGCCTGGTGTGTCACCTGGTGGTGCGATGTTCTGTCATGTCCCAATAGTCCAATAGCCATGGTCGATGTGTAGGGGTCCGAGGTCGCGAAAAAATAGGCAAGCATGATCAGTCCTGAGCAATGAGGAAAATTGGAAGAATTTGTGGAGTAGGTAAATATACAAATTCTTAGAAATATTTATATTACTTTAAAAACATGTTTACTTGTAAAAATTCATTTACGAAAATACTTTAAAAATATGTATATATAATAATTTTGAAAATGATATCTTATTAGTCAAAATACTCTATGTTGTAAAATATGATTAAGGTGGAAACTATATTTTAAAATTTAAAATATCTATTTAAGATAAATATTTAAAAATACTTCCAAATCATCTAGACCAAAAAGTATAACTGGTCAAATATAGGTACATATAAATCGAAAAGACTATTTCAGTGTTTAAAAACTAACTTAAATTTTTGCTAGAAAATAATAGTAATAATAATAATATAAATAACAATTTTAACAAAACAACAAACTAATAATAATATATAAATAATAAAATAAATGACACCATTCAAGTAATTTAGATAAATGATGATAGTAGTAGTAGTAATAATAATAATAATAATAATAATAACTTTATTATTAACCAAAATATTAATTAATAACATATATTCAGCTATACAGTACCAATATATACTTAATAATATAGCAATTAATTAAATATAATAATAATAATAATAATAATAATAATAATAATAATAATAATATTACTGATATAATAATATTAATA
Source organism: Iris pallida (assembly GCA_029216955.1). NCBI lineage: Eukaryota > Viridiplantae > Streptophyta > Magnoliopsida > Asparagales > Iridaceae > Iris > Iris pallida. The sequence continues at coordinate 19,765,966 of JANAVB010032618.1, read as the reverse complement.
TAACCGCAACTATAATGCTCTCTTCCTAAATGAAGAGAGAGAGAGAGAGTACAGAGAAGAGAGAGGAGAAGAGTGAGGGAAAGGGGGAAACTTACGGAGGGCTCACAAGGGGTTTCGCGAGGTGGAAGCGGGAAGCCGAGGAGATGGCTCGGCTTGCAGCGGTGGGCGCTGCGCCGGAGGAGGCGACGGAGGGAGCGAAGTCGGCGCGGCTTGCGGTGGAGAGCGCCGGCGGCGAAATCGCCTCTCCGGTGGTTAGGGCACGAAGGGGGCAGAGGCTTCACCGCTCCGACGGCAGTCGAGGCGGAGGAAAGAGGGTTTCTCGTGAACCTAACCAGGGAAGGCAGACTGAAGGGGGCGTCAATACGGCGGCTGTGCGCACTGGTGATGCGCGCGGGGGCGGATGGCTGAGACGGCGGATGGCATGGTAGCGCGAGCGGGGGACTCGGCCACCGGCGGCGAGAGGAAAGGTCGCGGGGAGCTGCATCGGAGAGCTCGGGCCTGGCGTCGAGGTGGGTGGCGAGGTTCTGGAGACGGGTGGCTAGGTGAATGCTGCAGGCGCTGCTCAGATCCGACGGTGCTAGCCACGGGCGGCGGAGGCTCACAGCGGCGCAGCCATGGTGCTCCGGCGAGGTATGTCATGGTGGTGGTGGTTTTAAAATTTTGGGGGTTTTGGTTGCTTTTGGTGGTGACGCCAGCCGGTGATGGCCGTGGTGGCGGTAGTATTTTGGATGGAGAACGGTGGTGGTGGCTGTGATAATGGCGATGTGGTGGCGGTGTGGTCGAGTGGCTGGGCTGACGGTGGTGGTATGGTTGGGTGGCTGGGCTGACGGTGGTGGTGTGGTCGGGTGGCTGTACGGAGCGGGGTCTGGCATGGTGCAGCGTGGCAGTGGTGGCCGGGATGACGAGGGTCGTGGTGGCTGGTAGGGTGTGTGGTCGGGCTGTAGTGACGACCACGGATTGCGATGGTGGTGGTGGTGATGGTGGCAGGGAGTAGACGAGGTCGGACGGGGTCGGCCAGGGATCGGGGTGAATAGGGACAGGGCTTAGGATTAGATTTAGGGATTCGTTTGTGTCGGGGGTGTCGACACGAAGAGGATGATGTATATGTTCAAAGATAATCTATTGGAGTTGGACACCGACACGATGCACAGCACGTTTGTTTGTGGTGGATCCCTTAATTTATGGATGAGTACCTCTCCTTATATAGGAGGTGGGAATTCCCAGTTGGATAAGGATTAGGAAAAATTAAAACCCCTTTTGATAATCTTACTTTAAATCGAATTGAAACTAACTCAATAAAATCTAATTCTAATTCAAATCTAGGTAAATTCAAATCCAAATTAAATATAGATAAGTCACATCTTTAAATTAAACTATTTAAATCAAATCAAGGTTCAAATTACCATAATAAATTCAAACATCTTTTCTAAAAATAATAATAAATAATTTTGAAAATTAAAATGAATATTTAACTATTTGAAATATCTTTTTATTAAATAACGAGATTAAATAAAACATTTAACTACATTTTTGCGGGAAAAATATTCATATACAAAATATTTACTCTATATGTATTTCGAAATCAAAACTATTTATTTTTATATTACGAAACCTAAAATAAAACATTTTATGTAACAAAAATATCTTGTACATACGTATTTGTACTCGACGAGGCATATAAAAATTTGAACTCATGCGCGACGTACAATACGAAAATTTCGTACGCGACGTATAATACGACTATGCGACGTACAATTGCAAAGTAAAAAATTATACCAAATAAAAAAAATCATAGTAGAAAATTAGGGTTTACATCCTACCCAACTTACAAGAATTTCGTCCTCGAAATTTAGGAATAGGTAGGGTACAAGAGTTTAACGATAAGAAAGTACGAACAATTCTTTTGGCGAGGCAAGGAAACGGTGTTTAACATAAATGTGCTATTAGAAAGTCATGAATTTGTTAAATGGGAAAATAATTCACGAATATGGTAATGGACGAGGTCGCTAGCTAAAACAATCATGATAACACAATTCGAGAAATAATAAGGCATTGGGTGGATCAAAGAGAATAACTTATGAGACTTGGGAGGTATGGTTCTTTGAGAAAATATGGTCGTCTGGGTTTAGGTTTGATTAAGGAATGATTTGAATCATTCTTAAGTCTCAAGAATGATTAGAAAGTCGTGATAATGAATCTAGTGTCACGAGGAGGACGATTAACTCAAGATGCGGTTACAGTCACATCGGTTGGTAACTGGCTAACTATCTTGGCAATAGACAAATGACAGCTAAGAGAATATCAAGTACGGGTGTTTGTCTTTTTAAAACAGGCGAAAGGCAAAAATAAAGAGTTCGAAGAAGACATTATCGAATTCGAATGAGTGGTTCAAAGACGACTGAATAAGTTCCAAAAAGAATTGCCAAGGCAGTCGCGAGTGAGACTCTAGGGCCAAGTTTACTATGTCTCCATCCACGTTGAACAATATACAAAAAGCGAACCAAGTGCACTATGGTTGATCAGACCATATTACGTCGGTTCTGATTAGACAATGTATTAGTGGGCGCCCGCAATAAACATATGTCACGAACAAGCTCGATAAAGAGTAAGCTTGCAAAACTAGACTATAATAGCAACATAAGATAGTCAAAATATAAGCAGTGGATGATGAAGGAAATTAAATAGTCCAAGATCCTTTAAAATTGAGTCTTGCCCGAAGTTCGGGCCTATGCAGTGGCTATAGTGTTTCCTTATCTATGACTTGGTTGGTTAAATGGGTTAGAGTCCTGCAATTTCTATAATCTAAGTAAGCTTATCCATATGAGTCACAAGGGCAAAGGCTTGTTAGGTTGTGATGTACTCTACCCAACTTACAAGAGTTAAACTAGTGGTGTGATGGGACAATGGGTAAGGCACAAAGTTAAGCATTTAAGGACACAATATATCGGTCGAAAGATTTGAGTCAATGTTGGACCCTAATTGAAGGCATAAAGTATTATGGTATCATGGTGAGGGTTGTAGTTTTTTTTTTTTGACCAGAAGTCATATCAAGAAAATAGAATTCAAGGATACGGGTTTTAGTGGCACGTGATATACCTACATGAAGATGGGCTCGTCTAGGTTTTGTATATGGAATTTGTTGGAAGAAAAAGTATATTGTTGTGCTCCAAATATCAAAGTCACGATAGGGGACGCCAAATGATCAAAATTAAAAAAGTGGGTTTTCATAAGGTACTAATTAATGCACAAAGATAAAAGGTTAAAGCACGTAATAAAAATAATTTAGAAATCTCGTAGATCAAGTTAAAATAAGTTAGGGATACGGCTTCTAGAGAGAAGATAGTCTCATGGATAAGGGTATGGTCAAGGGAATGATTCTAATCATTTCTAAGTTTCAAATAATTAGATGGTTACGATAAAAGATCTAGATTTGAAAAAAGTCGAGTGGGTCAAGATAAAGATATAATTATACCGTTTGGTCGATGACTAACTATACTTGTGTATATGCAATATCATAATCATAGGTGGTAAGGCAACTTATTGTGGAATACTTCTATCTCAATAGGGTGACCTTGCTTGTTTCTTGGTCCTCAACCCATTTATGATCTAATCTAAAATTTTCTCAAAAAGTTTCTCAATAAAATCTTCAAGATTTCCACAAAAATTTCTAATCATCTTAAGTTGTCAAGTTTAATCAAAATCTAAATCTCTAATCAATCTCGAATTAATCCTTGTATATCGCAGATCGAATATACCCTTCTTCTTTTTTCTGAAATTTAAATATCCATGATCAAGGCCGTAAACTCGAAATCTAAATAACTTTATAAATCATAGATCATATGAGAAAAATTTTGAAATTATAAATTTTTCCTTCAAAGTCGATTTCATATCTTCCAAAATATTTTTTTACCATCATCTCTTCAAACTCAAAATTAAATAACCTTATAAATCGTAAGACTCAATTTAAAACCTCAAGCTCTCTAACAAACCATAAATCATAAACCCTCTACATTCTCTAGTCGTTTACAAAATCATAACTTATAATTTAAAACTCTTTAATAAATTCGAGATAAAATTATTACAGTCCAAACTTGAACTTAACCGTAAATCATGTGTCACAATTTAAAGATGTTCTCAAATCGGTTTCATATCCCAATAAATCATACTATTTCGCAATTTCCAAAAATCATAAATTTGTTTTCTCGATTTAGCTATCCTCCTGTGTACACCACCTTGTAATAGCAAAATAAAATTCCAACTATCCTTTGAAGGCGGGTAATATGCTACTACCCAACTTGGAATTAACTAATCCTTAAAATCATACTTTCGGGAAAAATGTCTTTATAACTCAATAAGACCTCAATGTACACTAGTTGTCAATATAAACTTCCTAGCCATGTGTTTGATCTATGAGCATATAATAGTGTAGTCATCTTCCTAACTGTCACTAAGCACGAAAGATAAGAATTTACGGTAGAAAGAGTTCAAACAGGATACAAATCAAGGATGGTAACGAGAGTTCAAAACTTGAAACAAGGAAGGAGGTCAAGCTTGTGGATGAGATTCCTAGACACTAATCCTATATTGCAGGCTCACATCGATACAGTAATGTAACCGAAGTGACAAACTTGACCTGCATGGGCCACCACAAAAACATGTAACGCCCCAGTCCCAAAATACTTAGGACCAGGTACGTATTCATGCCAGCTGCATACCTACGAAGTATACTCCAGTATATGGAAACCTCGTATAAATACATAAGCTGTAAATACAGTAAACCTAGAGTAATCTAATCTCATCCATAAATGAAGAATAAAAGATATCATATAATCAACTATGAATTGTCATTGGTACATGTAGTTGGGCGGAGACAAATCCACTACCAACTATGAAAGAAATACATAATAAAAGAAAGAGTTTGGCGAGCGAAGCGAAGACGATCAAAGCGCAATCATCCTCGAAGACATAAAGATGATCATGGCCACGGCTAGAACACCTGCGAAAGACAAGAGCACACACCTGACGAGATAACCAGGTCCTCAGAGGGACGTAGCAAGATACAGGAAGAACATGCCATGTATACTGCATAAGTAAATACTATAAATCTAAAACACAAATGGGTACCTAACCATCTATGTGATATGCACTTTGAGGACAACGTTCTACGCAGGGGCTGTAACGGATTCACGCAAGCAAGTAATAAAGAGTGGCCGTCAAGTAGCGCTTATCCGAGACACTATCGGCCGGACAGCAAGTAGCGCTTATCCGAGTCACTATCATCCATAAACGTGTAAAAAGTAAAATGTAGCCCCTACGCTAGTAGCTATCCCCTCCCCCCAATGATACTATACATGTATCGTAACCACGACACACCAACACGTGTCGTTTTCACAATACGGTTTTACAATAGATAACTGTCAAGTCTTCTAACATGCATCTACTGACAGTTATTTCTACGCATGCGCACGGGTGATCAGCCAACACGCAAGTGACCACTACATGATACTCACAACTCACACACAACTCGTGATACAATTGTGACAAAGTTAATTACATGCACTCTATTGACGGAAGTCTCTTAACTCTAGGTCCACAAGCAAGAAGAAAAATAAATAACTGGAAATAAAAGTACGGAAAATAATAACAGAATAATAAGATGCAACTAAATGTAAACAGTAATTATGGCAAGATATCTTGCCTGGTGTGTCGCCTGGTGGTGCGATGTTCTGTCATGTCCCAATAGTCCAATAGCCATGGTCGATGTGTAGGGGTCCGAGGTCGCGAGAAAATAGGCAAGCATGATCAGTCATGAGTAATGAGGATAATTGGAAGAATTTGTGGAGTAGGTAAATATACAAATTCTTAGAAATATTTATATTACTTTAAAAACATGTTTACTTGTAAAAATTCATTTACGAAAATACTTTGAAAATATGTATATATAATAATTTTGAAAATTACATCTCATTAGTCAAAATACTCTAAGTTGTAAAATATGATTAAGGTGGAAACTATATTTCAAAATTTAAAATATCTATTTTAGATAAATATTTAAAATACTTCTAAATCATCTAGACCAAAAAGTATAACTGGTCAAATATAGGTACATATAAATCGAAAAGACTATTTCAGTGTTTAAAAACTAACTTAAAATTTTGCTAGAAAATAATAGTAATAATAATAATGTAAATAATAATTTTAACAAAACAACAAACTAATAATAATATATAAATAATAAAATAAATGACACCATTCAAGTAATTTAGATAAATGATGATAGTAATAATAATAATAATAATAATAATAATAATAATAATAATAATAATAGTAATAATAATAATAATAACAACTTTATTATTAACCAAAATATTAATTAATAACATATATTCAGCTATACAGTACCAATATATACTTAATAATATAGCAATTAATTAAATATAATAATAATAATAATAATATTACTGATATAATAATATTAATATAACCGCAACTATACTGCTCTTTTCCTAAATGAAGAGAGAGAGAGAGAGTACAGAGAAGAGAGAGGAGAAGAGTGAGGGAAAGGGGGAAACTTATGGAGGGCCCACAAGGGGTTTCGCGAGGTGGAAACGGGAAGCCGAGGAGAGGGCTCGGCTCGAAGCGGTGGGCGCTGCGCCGGAGGAGGCGGCGGAGGGAGCGGAGTCGGCGTGGCTCGCGGTGGAGAGCGCCGGCGGCGAGATCGCCTCTCCGGTGGTTAGGGCACGAAGGGGGCGGAGGCTTCACCGCTTTGACGGCGGTCGAGGCGGAGGAAAGAGGGTTTCTCGTGAAGCTAACCGGGGGAGGCGGACTGAAGGGGGCACCGACACGACGGCTGTGCGCGCTGGTGATGCGCGCGGGGGCGGATGGCTGAGACGGCGGATGGCATGGTAGCGCGAGCGGGGGACTCGGCCACCGGCGGCGAGAGGAAAGGTCGCGGGGAGCTGCATCGGAGAGCTCGGGCCCGGCGTCGAGGTGGGTGGCCAGGTTCTGGAGCCGGGTGGTTGGGTGAACTCTGCAGGCGCTGCTCAGATCCGGTGGTGCTAGCCACGGGGGACAGAGGCTCACGGCGGCACAGCCATGGTGCTCCGGCGAGGTATGTCATGGTGGTGGTGGTTTTAAGATTTTGGGGGTTTTGGTTGCTTTTGGTGGTGACGCCGGCCGGCAATGGCCGTGGTGGCGGTGGTGTTTTGGGTGGAGAACGGTGGTGGTGGTTGTGGTAATGGCGATGGTGGTGACGGTGTGGTCGAATGGCTGGGCTGACGTTGGTGGTGTGGTCGAGTAGCTGGGCTGACGGTGGTGGTGTGGTCGGGTGGCTGGGCTGATGGTGGTGGTGTGGTCGGGTGGCTGTGCGGAGCGGGGTCTGGCATGGTGCGGCGTGGAGGCGGTAGCCGGGATGACGAGGGTCGTGGTGGCTGGTAGGGGTGTGTGGCCGGGCTGTGGTGGCGACCACGGATTGCGGTGGTGGTGGTGGTGATGGTGGCAGGGAGTAGACGGGGTCGGCCAGGGATCGGGGTGAATAGGGACAGGGCTTAGGATTAGATTTAGGGATTCGTTTGTGTCGGGGTGTCGACACGAAGAGGATGATGTATATGTACAAAAATAATCTATTGGAGTTGGACACCGACACTATGCACAGCACGTTTGTTTGTGGTGGATCCCGTAATTTATGGATGAGTACCTCTCCTTATATAGGAGGTGGAAATTCCCAGTTGGATAAAGATTAGAAAAAATTAAAACCCCTTTTGATAATCTTATTTTTAAATCGAATTGAAACTAACTCAATAAAATCTAATTCTAATTCAAATCTAGGTAAATTCAAATCCAAATTAAATATAGATAAGTCACATCTTTAAATTAAACTATTTAAATCAAATCAATATAATCAAATCAAGGTTCAAATTACCATAATAAATTCAAAACTTCTTTTCTAAAAATAATAATAAATAATTTTGAAAATCAAAATGAATATTTAACTATTTGAAATATCTTTTTATTAAATAACGAGATTAAATAAAACATTTAACTACATTTTTGCTGGAAAAATATTCCTATACAAAATATTTACTCTATATGTATTTCGAAATCGAAACTATTTATTTTTATATTACGAAACCTAAAATAAAACATTTTATGTAACAAAAATATCTTGTACATACGTATTTGTACTCGACGAGGCATATGAAAATTTGAACTCATACGCGACGTTCAATACGAAAATTTCGTACGCGACGTATAATACGACTATGCGCCGTACAATTGCAAAGTAAAAATTTATACCAAAAAAAAAAATCATAGCAGAAAATTAGGGGGGTTTACACATCCTTGTTCGAATTAATCCTTTTTCCTTCTAGGAAAATACTCCCACGTGGCACACACTTGTGCCCCACCACACCTTATGTGCACATCTCAACACAAGCAATGCATTATATTGAGATACTCATCATTTGGTGTAGCCGAAGTGGGACTCTCTTTCCTAGTCTAAAGGCAAAAACACCAACAATATATATATATATATATATATAATATTTTTGGGGTTGATGAGGACTTCTTTCTTTCTTTTTTCTTTTTTTCTTTTTCGAGATGTCGACAATACATAGCAGGCTTTTTGCATGCTGCATTGCATGTCTGTTGCACCCACTGTTCCCAACTTCTACTAAATAAATGAAATGGATAATCACACCACATGGCTAATTATAATAACATAATATAATATTATGATGATATAATTAATTGGCAATACTTTTTTAACTTTATTCTAATATGTATTTTTTATTGACAATGATGTTTGGTGGAACAGAATAAACAAAAGATAAAGGGTTGTCACTGAGAATATGACACGATACCAAGTAGTTGCCATCACCCTCTCCTGCACCCAATTGAGGTCAACAGCCCAAATTAAGTGAGAACGCACAATTTGCTCTTAATTTGATTGGTTGATTGTTTTGGAGTAGATTAAAGCTTCTTTATAAACTAGGCTCTCTCAACGAGGAGACATTGAATAATCTAATTACAATTTGGATGAGGATATCCGATAATAATAAAAAATGTTCCTACTTGCTCAATGAGAATTAAAAAAAGAAGAAGTATAGTTGACAAGCCTTCTCTGACATGTGTATGACATGTGTAGAGGCGAATCCAAAAATGTATATTGAGGTTGAACTGGCCCGTTTGGTTTACAGAATTGGACAACGTAATGTAATTGGTATTACGTTGTTAATCTAATTCGGATGTTTGGTTGGACAAAAAAAAAATGTAATGTAATCGCGATTACAAGTTTGATTACATTACATCAGTTTCTTCTAAACTCAATTACATCATAAAACCTATGTAATCGCAATTATGTTACAACTTAAGCGAAAGGTTGGTATGCTATAATTTGGTCTTTTTGTTCATTTTTGGTCATTTTTTGTTGTTTTTGTTTGTTTTTTGTCGTTTTTGGTCGTTTTTGTTCGTTTTTTGTTTTTGTTCGTTTTTTGTCATTTTTTGTTCGTTTTTTGTCATCTTTTGTTGTTTTTGTTTGTTTTTTGTCGTTTTTGGTCGTTTTTGTTCGTTTTCGGTCTTTTTTGTCTTTTTTGTTCGTTTTTTGTCATTTTGTTCGTTTTTGGTTGTTTTTTATTGTTCTTTTGTCATTTTTGTCCTTTTTTTTGTTTTTTTCCGTTTTTTGTCGTTTTTGTTCGTTTTTTTGTCATTTAGTTTGTTTTTAGTTGTTTTTGTTTGTTTTTTTGTTTATTTTTTTGTCGTTTTGTCCTTTTTGGTCATTTTAAGAGTTCGTTTTTTGTTTATTTGTTTTTGTCGTTTTTGTTGTTTTTGTCCTTTTTTGTCGTTTTTTGTTCGTTTTTTTGTCATTTTATTCGTTTTTTTTGTTTTGTATGTTTTTCTTGGTCGTTTTGTCCTTTTTTTTTGTTTTTGCCCTTTTTTGTCGTTTTTGTTCGTTTTTTTGCCCTCTTTTTTAGTTTTTTGGGTTTTTTTGTCGTTTTGTTTATTTTTTGTCATTTTTGTTTATTTTTTTTCGTTTTTGCGTTGTTTTGGGCAGTTCTTTTTCGATTTTGGTCGTTTTGTGCACATGTCTTGACCATTTTTTGTCGCTTTTGCACTTTTTAAAGTTTTTCTGTGTTTATTTTTTTGTCATTTTTGTTCATTTTTGTTTATTTTGTGTCGGTTTTTGCTTGTTTGGGGCCGTTCTTTTCGATTTTTGATCGTTTTTTTGCACATTCTTGGCCATTTTTTGTCGCTTTATTTTACACTTTTAAATCTTTTTTGTCGATTTGTGTCTACTTTTTGTCATTTTTGTTCGTTTTTGTTTATTTTTTGTCGTTTTTGCTTGTTTTGGGCATTTTTTTTGATTTTTTTGTTGTTTTTGCACATTCTTGGCCATTTTTTTCGCTTTTGCACTTTTAAATCTTTTTTGTCGATTTTGTATATTTTTTGTCGGTTTTGCATTTTTTTATTTGTTTTGCTTTATTTGCACGTCTTTTGCCTTTTTGCACGCTTTTTTTTTTTATCATTTTTGGTCATTTTTTTACGTTTTTGTCGATTTTGCACATTTTTTGCCATTTCTGCATGTTATTTATCGATTTTTGTCGAACTTGTACGTTTTTTTGACCATTTTTTTACGTTTTTATCGTCTTCTATCGCTTTCGGTCGATTTTGTCGCTTTTTTATTTTATCATTTTTTGGGGTCTTTTTCACTTTTTTTGTCGTTTATGCTCCATTTTTTTTTCTTTTTGTTTGTTATTTTGTCGTTTTTGTCGGTTTTTGTTCCTTTTTTTTGTCGTTTTTGGATTTTTTTTGCAAGTTTTTTTAATCTTTTTGTCGTTTTTTGCTCGTTTTAATTCCCTCTTGTTTTTGGTCTTTTTTCGTATTTTCGTTTTTTGTCATTTCTTTTCCTTTTTTATCGTTTTTTATTTTTTTGCTCTTTTTAATCCTTTTTTGTCATTTTTTCCTTTTTTTAATCATTTTTGGTCGTTTTTGTTCATTTTTTGCCTTTTTTTTTGTTTTTTTGTCGTTTTTTTCGTCTTTTTTCCTTTCATTTATTGTTGTTTTTTGTCAATTTTTTTTGTTTTTAGTCATTTTTTTAATCATTATTGGTCACTTTTAATGGTTTTCACATTTTTGATTTTTTTTGTCGTTTTTTTTTATCGCTTTTTCATTTTGGTTTTTTTCCTTCTGTTTTGTTCGTTTGTCATTTTTTGTATTTTTTGTCATTTTTTTCGTTTTTGGTCTTTTTAGTAGAAAACAAACCATTTTTCCCTTATTTATTTATTATTTATTTTAGTTTTTTCTTTTAAATTTTAAAAAAAAAAATTTTGATCCACTTTTTAAATTTTATGTTGTATTTAAAAAAAATTAAATTAGAAACTTAATTACATTACATGGTAAACCAAACATATGAATGCAATTGACATTACATTACATGCTTTGATTACATGCTTCAACCAAACATAGTAATGTAATTGTAATTCCATTACATTACAAACTCAATTACATTACAAATCCAATTCCATTACGATTACGATTCCACTACGATTACGATTACGATTACGATTACGATTACATTACAAATCTAATTCCATTACGATTACGATTACCATTACAAACTCAAAAATTGTATAGAATTTTTTTTATTTGGATGGACTGGAACATGTGGGCCAAAACAAAGATGATAAAGAGCGTGCTAGAATGCTATACATACTTGACCCTCAGTTTTGTATCATAATTTTAGAGTTTTGATGTAATTTTGAAGTATTTTTACATGACAAAGTATTGTTTAGTTCAAGTTTTAGAAACTTGGGAATAGATTTTGGGTTAATTACACACGTGTGGTAAGTCTGAAATTGAAAATTTTCGTTCAAACATAAGCTTGCCTAGATTATGTATTATATTTGCTCGTGGAAAGCATGACCCTTTTTTAGGCCTCGTTTGGTTCGCGGAATGGACAGGAAAGGAAACTGATTCCTTGGTATTTCCTTTCCTTTAGGAAATTATAATTCCTATAAACTTTTCTTTCCGGTGTTTGGAAAGATCGGAATTATAGCCGGAATATATCTTTAATTTCCATTATAGTGTTTGGTGTTTGTAAGGAAAGGAAACAAATCAAATCAATTTTCCAAAAATACTCTCGTGCTAATAAAAATAATTATTACTTAGAAATATTTTTGTCTAAAAGATATTATGGATAAAAATGATAAATAATATTATGAACATGGATATTTTGGTCAAAACTTTTTGTAATAAATGGGAAAAAGTTGGAGGGAAAGTAATTCCTTAGATAAATGGAAGGAACCATTTTTTTCTCTATTTTTCTACCTCTTGGGAATCATTTTTTCTTTCCAACAACTTTTCTTTGGCTCCCAAACATAGGAAAGGAATCACTTTACTTTTCCAAGCTCAAATTCTGATAACCAAAGGAGGCCTAATGTAAATCTGATGATAAACTTTGGTTTGTTTGAGAATATACAGTTACGTACATCCACCCCACCAAACAACATAAATGCACCCACTACTGAAATGACATGTTGGTTCCACACATTGTGGATCCCATGCTTTGTCATGAAATGGTGGCATTCCATTTTTAATTTACATTAGTTCTGGATATTGACTTTAGTGAGTACTAGCATATGTGCACGTGCCTTGCACGTATTTTAATATTTCTTAATTAGTTTAGGAAGACTCTTTAGGAAGACCAAAAGGTAGTCTTTCTAATTACTAAGTTGTCCTTATTAAAATTAATGAACTATTTTTAATTAGTATAAGTATGTAAGGGTATTTTCGGAATTCAAAAGTTTCACTATCTAAGTTTTGGCAATTTCTATGGGCACTACCAAAATTGCTAGGGGGCATCAATTGCTAGGGGGCAGCCCATGAATGTGGAGAAATTGCTAGGGGGCACCCAAAAATTGCTAGGGGCAGTCCAATCCTCCAAACCCTAATTTTTTTCCCTCCTCTTTTCTCCTCCTCTTCCTTCCTCCGGCGGCGGCGACCTCCGCGTGCTCCTTCCTTCGGCGCGGCCTCTCCTCTCACCCGCATTTCCTCGAGCAGCTCGTCTACACCTACAAGCACTGGTCCTCCTCCTCCGGCCCCGCCGTTTTCGACCTCGCCTTCCGCGCCGCCGTCTCCCTGGACGACCTCCCCGGGGCGAGGGATTTCTTCCGCCACCTCGCCACGTACGGCGTCGTCCTCTCCGTCCGCTCCTGCAACGCCCTCCTCTCCGAGCTCCGCGACGCAGGCGTCCGGCTTGACGTCGTGTCCCGCAATTTGGCGATTCGTGCGCTGTGCCGACTCGGGAGGCTCGAGGAGGCGCGCGAGGTCTTGGAAGAGGAAGAGGTTGACGTTGTTAGCTATAGCATGGTCATTCACGGCTGCTGCGGTTCCGGGGACCTTCAGGTTTAGAGCTCCTGCCACTCTCCACCTCCTCCGCCTCCCATGAGAAATCCAGGCGTTCCTTCCTTTTCTCCCATCTCCGAGGAGGACTGCCACCTTGTTGGCAGTCCTAACGTATGTTAGGACTGCCAACTTGCTGGCAGTCCTAGGACCGCCACCTTGTTGGCAGTCCTAACGTATATTAGGACTGCCAATTTGCTGGCAGTCCTAGGACTGCCAACTTGCTGGCAGTCCTAGGACTGCCAACTTGCTGGCAGTCCTAGGACTGCCAACTTGCTGGCAGTCCTAAGACTGGCTTGGGCTAGCCCCTAGCAAAATTTTTGGATGGCAAACTTGTAATAAACTTGAAAAATTTTGGGCTAGTCCCTAGCAATTTTGGTAGTGCCCATAGAAAAAACCTAAGTTTTCCTATTATATAGTAGAATAGATATGTAGCTGGCTAGAGAAGTGGCCGTTCAGCTGCTAATCAAGGACTCTGTTCTTCAACAGAAAAGTAGTGATGATGCATAGATTTATGGAGAATGTTGGGGAGAGGAAGAAGAAGAAGGAGGAGGCACTGTCACTTGTTCTCTTCTTCCTGCAGGTGCAGCTGTTCTCTTGTGCTGTTGGAATAGAGAGGAGTGACTTTCCTCCTTCCTTCTTCTTTGGCACTGCCACTTCCTCCTACCAAGTACTGTTTCCTATCAAGTATTAGCATAACCTCTTTCTTTATATGGCCAACATGGTGTGAAAGTTTGTACACATTTGGATCATTAATTTGCTTTCTTCTTATACAAATGTGTATATATTATTGTATCATTGTTCCTATAAAATATTAGCATGATCATGCATATATAACTTGTACATGTTTAATGTTTTTAATTTGCATATTAGGACTTTACTTTTATTAGGAGTGTAAATCAGATTAAGACTCGGTAGGACGCACAGATACTCCAAAAACGTTGGTCATGTCGGACACTCCAGATTACACAAGACATATCAAAATAGGTGCCTTATCCGTGTCGCCGTGTCCTTACCTTGTCATGTTGTATCCGTGTCCATGTAACTTAGTGCTTTATACTTTTATGTTGTATCCGTGTCCATGTAACTTAGTGCTTTATACTTTTATGTAGTATCGACTAAATGTGAATGACCTTCACAACTTTATGTTAAATTTTAATTATTTTTGTGATTTTTAGTGGTATTTAGTCATATTTGATTCGTATCGCACACCAAATTCATGTCCACTTTAGTCAAGTATGACACTTTTAAGTAATCTATTTGTATCTGTATTAATGTATACATAGGGGCATATCTGTATTTGCTATGAGAATTAAAAACATAAATACAGTAAATTTCTACTTAAGGTTGTGGCAGTCCAAAACGAGAGTTTGGGAATAACTTTGTGCTCTAGTTAATAACACATGCATGATAAGTGGTTTTGCTCATATATTTTAATCAGTGTTGAGTTGAGATTTATATATCTTAGTGCGCGTTGTAGTTTGGTTCAAATGTGAATTGTTTTAGAGTTAAGGCTTAAATTAAACTTGAATCTAATATAAATAGGGGAATTGATAAGGGCACTGCACTTTTTGATCAGGGCTAGCCCATTAGGGATAGCCCCTGATCAAAAACTTCACTTTTTTAATAACAAGGACTGCCCAAATTTTGGGCAGTCCTGCAAACTGAATGGACTGCCAGAAAACTTGGCAGTCCTAAGTCTCAGCATGTGAAACAAAAGGACTGTCCATTTTTCTGGCAGTCCTTACTGTATGTAGGACTGCCAGGAATTTGGGCAGTCCTTATTATAAAAGACACTTCACTTTTTGATCAGGGCTAGCCTAATGGGCTAGCCCTGATCAAAAGTTGCAGTGCCCTTATCAATTCCCATAAATAGTTATTTCCACTCGGATGCTCCCCAAGATCCCTTTGGCCGTTAGACGAAAAATGCCAAATCTGGCTCTTAGAAACACTATATTCAACAGGGTTGACTAGAATTAAACAATTTTACTATCAAATTATAGAGTGACGATCATTGACTTCTGGAATTATATTTCAAGGACCCTATGTTTCAAGAAACAAAAACAAAAAACAATTAATTTACTCCAAGTCTTTGCCACAATTCAACTGACAGCAACTCAATTACCTTTTTTTTTTGGAGAATACAACTCAATTACTATACCTGTAATTTCATTATACAGAGATTCAAGTTCATTATTGAAGAACTTGTTAATGTCCATATTGAGCTCTCCAGTAAAGACAATAATTTGATTTAAACAATACTTAAACATTCAGGAAAAAGTAGCAAGTGATAAATCTACTGTAGAAAATAATAGTCAGATAATTTTATTGATGGACTACTTCACTACTTATAGGGAGTCTAGCTCCTCTACATATAACATATTCCGATGTGGGACTAAAAGTCCCTTATTGATTCTCAACACTCCCCCTCAAGATGGACGATAGATATTGATCATCCCCATCTTGTTACATAGCTTTGACAGACTTAATGAACTAAGACCCTTAGTCAGACAGTCTGCAACTTGTTCTTCTGAGCGGACATGGTCAATCTTCAGTATCCCTTGTTCCAGCTTCTCCTTGATGAAGAATCGATCAATCTCGATGTGCTTCGTTCTGTCGTGCTGAACTGGATTGTTAGCTATACTTATTGCAGCTTGACTATCGCCCAGAAGACGCAATGGTGCTCCCTTATCCAGCTGCAACTCTGTCAGCAATGCTTTCACCCACAGCAATTTTGACACTCCCAGAGCCATTGCTCTGTATTCTGCTTCAGCTGTCGACCGTGCTACCACTGGCTGTTTCTTGCTTCTCCATGAGACCAGATTTCCTCCTACAAAAACACAGTATCCCGTGGTAGACCTTCTGTCGTCTATGCAGCTCGCCCAGTCTGCATCACAGTATCCCTCAACTTCTATGCGTCCATTCTTCTTGAACCATAGCCCCTTTCCCGGCGTTCCTTTCAGATATCTCAAGATCTGAAATACTGCTTCCATATGACCCTTTCTTGGATCATGCATGTAGCGACTCACTACACTCACCACAAATGAGATATCAGGGCGAGTGTGCCCCAGATAAATCAATCTTCCTACAAGTCGTTGATATCTTTCACGATCAACTGGCTCTCCTGCTTCTGCTCCCAACTTGCACTTATGGTCAATTGGAGTGACTGCTGCTTTGCATCCTAGCATCCCTGTCTCCTTCAGCAGATCTAGTGCGTATTTTCTCTGTGAGAGAACAATTCCTTGTTCGCCTTCACACACCTCGATACCTAGAAAGTACCTCATCGCTCCTAAATCCTTCACCTCAAACTCCTTCGCGAGTTTTGACTTCAGCTTAGTGATCTCGACTTCATCATCACCTGTGATCACTATATCATCCACATATACAGCAAGTATAGTGATGTGGCCTCTTGCATGCTGGAGGAAGACCGTATGATCTGCATTTGTTTGACGGTATTCCATGACTGTAATAGCCTTTCTGAATCTGTCAAACCAGGCTCGAGGAGATTGCTTGAGCCCGTATAGCGACTTCTTCAGTTTAAACACCTTTCCTTGCGACGTCCCTCCGTTTGATTCCGTCGCGTAACATCCTGGCGGGAGCTCCATGTATACTTCTTCTTGCAGGTCCCCATGAAGAAAGGCATTCTTCACATCCAGCTGGTACAGCTTCCATCCATAGTTCGCTGCAATGGAGATCAGAGTTCTCACGGTGCTCATTTTTGCTACTGGGGCAAACGTCTCATCATAGTCTATGCCATATGACTGTGTGAATCCTTTTGCAACCAATCTCGCCTTGTATCGCTCGACCTTTCCTTCTGGCGTCTCTTTCACCGTGTACACCCATTTGCATCCCACAACTTTCTTCCCTTTGGGTAATGGAACCAGCTCCCATGTCTTATTTTTCTCCAGTGCCCCAAGTTCTTCCATCATTGCAGCTTTCCACCTTGGATCTTTCTTTGCTTCCTGCCAACACTTGGGCAACGAAGTAGAGTCTAACGATGCAATGAAGGCTCGATAATTCGAAGAAATGTTAGAATAAGACAAGAAGTTGGCAATGTCATGTTCGTAATCATCAAAACGAGCAGGAGCCTTACCCGCATTGATGCGAGAAGATCTCCTTAAGGGAGCAATAGGTGGTGGAGAGATCATACCATCCGAGTCGGAGAGATCCGCATCAGAATCCGAGTGATTCAGTGCGGGGGCAACATCTTCAGGAGTTGGAGCAGGAGCAGACGAGGGACTTGGTACAGTAGGCACAGGACACGGCATAGGCACAGTACTGGACTTCTGTTGTCTCCTTCTGTAGACTTGGAGCTCCTTTTCCCTTGTCTGTTGCTCCTCCTGCGTAACATATGTATCTTCTTCTTCTTCATCTGTATCTGAGTCACTGTGCTCTCCCCCTTTCGTCCAGTTTTCTACAACCGGACACGGAACCGATCCGACGACCACATTTGGGCTTATTATCTCCCCCTCACATCGAACACCACCTGTGTTAGATGTGTCACCAAATGCTGAACCTTCATCCGAACCATAGTATGGTTCGAGTTCTCTGAATGTAACGTCCATGCTGACAAACATCTTCCGCTCGACTGGACTCCAACAGGCATATCCCTTCTGAGTCGCCGTGTAACCGACAAAGACACATTTAACTGCTCTAGGATCCAGTTTGCCAACGCCAGGCCTATTATCTTGGACAAAGCACACACATCCAAAAACTTTTGGTGGAACAGTGTATGTAGTTGCCCCAGTAAGCATCTCCAAAGGTGTCTTCCAGTCCAATACTTGAGACGGCATTCTGTTGATGAGATACGAGGCCGTCAAAATAGCCTGCCCCCATAAGTGCTTCGGGACATTCATAGCCAGCATCATCGTCCGTGCGACTTCTAGCAGGTGTCTGTTCTTTCGTTCAGCCACACCATTTTGTGCCGGAGTATAAGCACATGAAGTTTGATGTAGTATTCCATGGGTGGAAAAATACTCAGCAACCTGCTTATTAGTATACTCCGTCCCATTGTCGGACCGGAAACACTTTATTTTAGCGCCATATTGTGTTTCCATCCGGCGATGAAAGTCCCGAAAAGCCTCAAGGACGTCACTTTTATTCTTCAGAAGGTAGACCCAGGTCACGCGGGTATAACAGTCAATGAAGGTGACGAACCATCGAAAACCGTTAATTCCGGTTGTAGGACAAGGGCCCCATACGTCCGAATGTATCATGTCAAAAGCAGCTGAACTCGTATTCCCCGAGCTTACATACGAGCTTCTGGTATGTTTTCCCAACTCACAAGCATCACAAAATAACTTCTCTTTATCAGTCCTTTGATATAAGGACGGATACATTCGACTAAGAACTGGAAAAGAGGAATGACCGACACGCTGGTGGTGGAGTAGTAAGTCGGCTTCAACACTGCGACAGGAAGCTTCTGGTGGTGCGGCAGCTACCAAGGATGCCAATGCGTTGTCCAGTCCAGTCATGTCTAAATACCACAGCCCCTTATGCCATGTGCCAGTCCCAAGTCGTCGTCCTGTTCCCTTCTCCTGAAAAGTCACCTTAGGAATGTCAAAGGAAACAGTACAGTTAAGATCAAGTATAATGGCACTAATGGATAAAAGATTGACAGGAAAAGATGGAGCATGTAAGACATTGGTTAGAGTGATGGAAGGGGTGCATGCGACAGAGCCTGTACCCACTACAGGTCTGGATGTACCATCAGCGGTCTGAATACTCTCCGACAATGGTAGGTGAGTATATCCCTGAAACGCATCACGGGACCCCGTGACATGGCGAGATGCCCCAGAGTCCATAATCCATCCTGACTGATGGATAGAGGCAAGAGCACGTGCAGAATCATCGGTGCTAGTTTGGGCAAAGCAAGTGAGGTGATCTCCCGAGGATGAAGACGCCCCAGGACAGTAGACCGAACCCAGCTTTGTGCCTCGCAACTTCTCAAGGAACTCCCGCTCAAGCGGGGTTATTGCAGCCAGTTGATTCTCTCCCCCTTCCTCCGCCAGATTTGCTTTGTGTCCGCCCCTTCTACCGGCATATCCTCCTTTACCACCACGCCGGCCTCCACGACCCTGTCCTCGATCAGTAGACTGATTGCGCAAGGGTTTTGGACAAAATCGGATGTAATGTCCGGAGTCACCACAATAGTGACAAACACCACCCATAGAAGCAGGTTGATTGAAGGCAGCAAGGGCAGACTTTTCAACCGCGGCTGGCTCCCCCTGGGAGGAGCCCTTGTTGGGCATCAACTTCAGTCGAGCTTCTTCCTGTGTCATAACAGCTATAGCTTCGTCCAAGGTCGGAAGCGTGGGTTGGGATAGGAGGATATTCCGTCGCTGCTCAAATACAGGGTGTAGTCCCTTCAAGAATTTCATCATACGCTGCCTGAAAATATAAGCCAGGAACGTCTGAAAGTACTTTGCGAAGGCTGGATCGACTTGTGCAACTTCCATCCCAAGAGGATCATAATGATCCAGATCAGACCAATACTTCTTTAACAGGGCCGCGTACTCAGAGATGGTACGGTCGTCTTGGGCCACCCTATCGAGTTCATCTTGTAGTTGAAATACTCGCATAGGGTTGCCGGAGCCGGAGTACATATCTTTGAGAGTTTGTCATATATCAGCAGCAGCCTCCATAGCCTCGACATTGCCCGACACCTGGTCGGTTAAAGAGGCAGTCAACCATCCAGCCACGACGTTGTTGACAATCTCCCACACAGCAAACTCCTTGGTGGAGTGATCGGCTGGCGCCTTGGCTTGGCCAGTGACATAGCCAACCAAGCCACGTCCCTTCAGTATCCGCATCGCCTGCCGCGACCACTTCAAGTAGTTGGAAGTGCCTTCCAACTTCGTCTCCAGCTTCTCCAGCTTCTCCATTTTGTAAGGTGACGGATCCACATCAGTATGGATCACACGAGGGGTTACCTCGGTTAATCTCTTGGATAAGATATCATCAACCAAGGCCTTCAACTCTTCGGCCGTCAGTTTGCCACTGATTGAATCCATGGCGTCTTCAACTGTGAACTCAATTCGTCGTCTTCTTCGTCGTCTTCTTCGTCGTCGGAGTCTGCAACCGACCCAACGTTGTCGTCTTCGTCGTCGTCGTCGTCGACGTCGTCTTCTTCAACGCCAGAGACTTTACTAATGCGCTACTAACTTGGCCAGCACCGGCGCGCGCATGTAAAGTGAACACGGCAGGACACCAGAGAAGACATGATCAGTCTCTGCATAGATCCCGATGTGAAGAAGGAATAACAAAGAAAGCATTTGTTAGTTCCAAACGGCGTAAGCACGGAACAGAGTTGGTGCAAATAAAGATTTGACAGCCGTCTCTATTCGAAATACGCCATTTTTTTTATTTTTTTATTATTTTTTTTTGTTAAAAGCGAGGGTTAGGGTTTGATAAGGCGGCTAGGTCTAGGATTATGGTGTCCATTGGAAAAAAAAAACTAGGGTTAGGGTTAGGGTTGATGTGCGGCTGTGTGGGAGGGGGCGTCTGCTGGAGAGGGGGGGGGGGGGGCGGGTTGCTGGTCGGGGGGGGGGGGGGGGTTCTGGTCGGGGGGGTCGGGGGGTGGTTTGGGTTCTGGTCGCGGCGGGTTGCTGTAGGTAGGTGGTGGGGCGGCGGGTTGCTGGAGGTAGAGGGCGGCGGGGTGCTGTTGGTAGATGGGGGCGGCGGGCGCTGTTGTTGGTAGGGGGGGGCGGCGGGTGCTGCTGGAGGTAGGCGGCGGCGGGTTGGGCTGTAGGTAGGGTGGCGGCAGGGGGTGGGGGGGGGGGGGTTGATCGGCTGCTACGGGAGAGGGGGGGTCGGTTGCTACGGGAGAGGGGGGGAGGTCGACTGCTACGGGAGAGGGAGAGGGGTCGGCGGCTTGGAGGAAAAAAAATTCTTCTTTTGTGGAGAGAGAGAGAGAGAGAGAGAGAGAGAGAGAGAGTTATGGCTCTGATACCATGTAGAAAATAATAGTCAGATAATTTTATTGATGGACTACTTCACTACTTATAGGGAGTCTAGCTCCTCTACATATAACATATTCCGATGTGGGACTAAAAGTCCCTTATTGATTCTCAACATCTACCTTTATAGTGGCATTTGAATGTTGTGCACATTGATTTATTGCTCTTTCTCTAAACATTTTGTTAACATTTATCGGAACTTTAAGATCGAAGGTGCAGCTTCAGAAGGTAACAAAAGTTTAAGCAATTGGGATTACTACTCTCACTTGCCAGGTAAATTATTTAGGAAATATAGCTTTCCTTAAATGTTAATTCTAGGTTCAGCTCCTATGCAGTAAATGGTAAAGATTTATTTTTCCAATTGGATTGTGTACCGAACTGCTATGAAATCCAACAAGATAGAATGTGAATATTTCTAAGGTGTCATTTGAGGTCGAAATATTTACTAATTGCATCCGTTGTTGTTCTTCAAAGCGGAAAGTGTTTATGTTGCCCATGTCAGAGCTAATACATCAGTAACTGTAAAATGACATTTTCTCTTAATAGTAGTATAGTCATATAAAAATCATCCATCCTTACCAGTGCCTTAACATGTGAGTAGACCATAACTCTGTTTTACACTCATGTCAGGAAAAATAGAAGATGGTAGCAATGGAGACATTGCGGATGATCACTATCATCGCTATATGGTAATTAACATTTATTTTTTACAAGATAGGGTATCTGTTTGTATCTATTAACACAAAAGAAGTCTTCAAACAGGAAGATGTCACCTTGATGCAGTCCCTTGGCGCGCGTCGATTCTTACAGATTTTCTATATCCTGGTCAAGGGTTTTGCCAAGTGAGTTTAGGCTTCGCCATTTTCTGCATTGTCGTATAGTATCCCTTTTGCCCAAATATTACATTTCCTTTTGGCAGGGGGTAGGTTTGGAGAGATCAACCTAGAAGGCATAGCGTATTACAATGACCTCATCAATCTGCTCTTGCTCAAAGGTAATACTTAGTATATCCAAATTCTTGCAAACATACGTACATTTTAAGTATGTAGTAATTATACCATTTACCTTCATGTATTCAAAACGGTGATTTTAGATATGTGAGCCCTCTTTTTCTTTATTATTTGGAGCAGGGATACAACCATTTGTCACACTGAATCATTTTGATATACCTCAAGAACTTGAAGATCGATATGGTGGTTGGTTAAGCCCACAGATCCAGTAATTTCTCTTTTCTTTTCCATTATTCATCTTGTCGCATTCTCAATATGCTATGGAATTTAGGGATTAAACATTATCAATTGGGACAATTCAACACCAGAGTTTTTTCGAGTAGACCAAAACCTGAGCAATTTGCTTCACAACCAAACCTCTGAGGAACTTGCATGTCAAACTTAATATACATTGTTGGCTGTTGAAGATGGTTTGTGTTCAGCTACACAGGCGAAGAAAACAAAGCGGCTGAAATAAGAGCCAAAATTTCCCAACTGGTATACCTCTTTGTTTAACCGGTGTAACTCTGTTATACCTATTTTCCAGTGTATAGCGCACTAGGACCGGAATTCAACCAGTGTACCTCCAGAATTTTGGTTCGGAAGGATTTCAAGATTAGGAGAGCCTATGTAAGGGGATTCCTAACCGTAAATAGATTTGACTGTTGAAAACTAAAAGGAGAAGCTTGTTCATTGGAGGAAGCTCTAAGGGAACTAAGACCATCTCCAATGGGGGTTTCTATCTTCCCTATTTCTGTGGAAGAAATCCATTTTAGAAAAAACTTCTTCCAATGGTGATTTCTATCACCATTTCTATCCTAGGTGGCAATGATGTAGGATGGAAACTTTCTAGGAGGGTTTCTACATGTAGAAACTCTCATAGAAATTCTCCTATCTCTCATGACAATTATTATTGGGCCCCACACCATTAAATTGGTTTCTTTTACTATGTGACACATAGGATAGAAGTGGAGAACCATTGGAGAACATTTTTGTATGTCTACAATTTCTATGTAGAAACTCTTCCAACTAGGATAGAAATCTCCTTAAAGTACAATGCCAAGTAGGATAAGAACTCAATTTTAGAAATCACCATTGGAGATGGTCTAAGGAAATTAAGAGAAGAAGGAAGAGAGCTCATCGAAGATGTCGTAAGCAAGGGTTCATGTTGTTGAGAATCAATAAGGGACTTTTTAGTCCCACATCGGAATTTGTAGTACGTAGAGGAGCTAGACTCCCTATAAGTAGTGAAGTAGTCCATCAATAAAATTACACCAACTATTATTTTCTACATGGTATCAAAGCCATAACTTTCTCTCTCTCTCTCCACAAAAAAAAAAAAAAAATTTAACTCTCTCCCCCCCCCCGGAGCAGCAGCCCCCCCCCCCCCAACCCCCCCTCCCGACCCCCCCCCCCCCGGAGCAGCCCCCCGACCACCCCCCCGACCCCCCCCCCCCCGCCCGACCCCCCCTCCCGGAGCAGTACCCCCCCTACCTCCCTCTCCCACTCACGACGTGGAAACCCTAACCCTAGCCCTAGCAGCCCCATCAAAACCCTAACCCTAACCCTAGCCGCCAAAAAAAAAAAGAAAAATAAAAGAAAAATAAAAAAGAAAAATAAAAATCAGTACCTTCTTTTTAGAAGATCTACTGCAGTTGCCTTCGAGAATCAGTACCTTCTTTTTAGAAGCTCTACTGTTGTTGCCTTCGAGACTCAGTATCTTCTCTTTAGAAGACCTACTGCTACGCATACGAAATCTCTTTAGATTTTCGTCTTGCTTCTGTTACGAAATCTCTTTAGATTTTCGTACACTCAGAATCCTTCTAGGATTTCTGTTGCGGCGTGCTGCATACTTCGCCATGCAAGGAGGCACAACTAAGTTTGGGCTGTCCGAACACGTCATAATGACGCGGTTCTAGTTGGTCGCACACACTCCAACATATCAGTGAGGAAGCTAGTTTGTTGTTTCCCCCTCTGATCTCTATCTCAACTGTCAGATATACAGTTGACGAAGACGCTACCTGAGATCAGGATTCACAGCAGATTGCTGACTAAGACGAAGACGAAGCAAACGACGACGACTCAGGAAACAACAAAACCTCACTGATTACAGTTGCAGAAACCATGGATTCCATCTATGGGAAGTTGACAGCAGAAGAGATGAAGGCCCTGGTCGAGGATCTCCTGACCAAGAGATTACCGGAGGCAACCTCACGCGTGACCCATACTGATGTGGATCCGTCACCGTATAGAATGGGGAAGTTGGACAAACTGGAGACGAAGCTGGAAGGCACGACCAACTACTTAAAATGGTCGCGGCAGGCGATGCGGACGCTGAAGGGACGTGGCTTGGTTGGCTATGTAGATGGCCACACCAAGGCCCCGGTCGATCACTCCTCGAAGGAGTTTGCTGTATGGGAGATTGTCAACCATGTCGTGGCTGGTTGGTTGACAGCCTCTTTAACCGATCAAGTGTCGGGTAATGTTGAAGCAATGGAGGGAGCTGCTGATATCTGGAGAACATTGAAAGATATGTACTCCGGTTCAGGTAACCCAATGCGAGTCTTCCAACTGCAGGATGAACTCGAGCGGGTAGTCCAAGACGATCGTACCATATCTCAGTACTCCGCCTTGTTGAAGAAGTACTGGTCTGATCTTGACCATTATGATCCTCTTGGAATGGAGGATGCTCAGGTTGAACCGTCCTTCGCAAAATATTTCCAGAAATTTCTGGATTATATCTCGCGGCAACGGATGATGAAGTTTTTGAAGGGGCTCAACCCTGCATTTGAGCAACGGAGGAATGTACTTCTTGCGCAACCGAAGCTGCCGACCTTAGAGGATGCCATAGCTGCCATGGCACAAGAAGAAGCACGGTTGAAGCTGATGCCCACCAGGGGCATCTCCCAGGGGGAGCAAGTCGGAGTTGCCACATCTGCTCTTGCTGCTTTCAACCAGCCTCCTTCTGCGGGAGGCGTTTGCCACAACTGTGGTGACACAGGGCATTACATCCGCTTTTGCCCAAAACCAGCACGGAGTTCCTCGCGTGGTCGGGGCCGTGGTCGGGGTGGACGACGAGGTGGTCGAGGCAGCTACACTGGTGGAAGGGGCACTTACTCTGGAGGCAACACGGCGAATCTGGCGGATGAAGGCCAGGACAATCAGCTGGCGGACATAACTCCATTTGAGAGAGAAGTTCTTGAGAAACTGCGGGGCTCAAAGATTGGTTCTGGTGACCGACAAGTCAATTCTGAGGTGCCGCCCACCTCAGGAGATTACTGCACTTACTTTTCCCAAACCAGTAACGGTATACCTCCGCGTGCTCTTGCATCTGTCTCTCAGCCAGTCTGGATTATGGACTCTGGGGCATCCCGCCATGTCACGGGGTCCCGAGGTGAGTTCCGGGAATACTCTAACCTATCGCCGCCAGAAAGCATTCAGACTGCTGATGGTACCTCCAGGCCTGTTATGGGTAAAGGCACTATTGATTGCACTCCTTCCATCACTCTATCTAATGTCTTACATGCTCCTTCCTTTCCTGTCAATCTTATATCCATTAGCGCCATTATCCTTGATCTAAACTGTACTGTTTCCTTTGATATTCCTAAGGTAATCTTTCAGGAGAAGGGAACGGGGAGATGACTGGACACTGGCACATGGCATAAGGGTCTATGGTACTTGGACAGGAACGGTCTGGACAAAGCACTGGCATCATTGGTTGCAGACACACAACCAGAAGTCCGAAGTCGAAGTGTCGAAGCCGAGCTACTCCTGCACCATCAGCGTGTAGGACATTCTTCCTTTTCTGTTATTAGTCGCATGTTTCCATCCTTATATCAAAAAGCGAATAAAGAGTTGTTAGTTTGTGATGCTTGTGAGTTGAAAAAACATACCAGAAGCTCCTATGTGAGTTCTGGGCATCGATGTACTGCTGCTTTTGATATGATTCATTCAGATGTGTAGGGTCCTTGTCCTACAACCGGTGTTAACGGTTATAGATGGTTTGTCACTTTTATTGACTGCTCTACCCGCGTAACGTGGGTCTACCTACTGAAGAATAAAAGTGACGTTTTTGAAGCATTTCAGAGCTTCCATCAACGCGTAAAGACACAATATAATGCTCGTGTTAAGTATTTCCGGTCGGATAATGGGACGGAATATACCCATACGAGGTTTGCTGCATATTTATCCTCTCATGGCATACTGCATCAAACCTCTTGTGCATATACACCGGCTCAAAATGGTGTTGCAGAACGAAAGAACAGGCACCTGCTGGAAGTAGCTCGGACGATGATGCTAGCTATGAATGTGCCTAAATACTTGTGGGGGCAGGCTGTCTTGACAGCCTCTTATCTCATCAACAGGATGCCCTCTCAATTGCTGGACTGGAAGACGCCGTTGGAAATGCTCACGGGGACAACTGCATACACCGTTCCTCCGAAAGTATTTGGATGTGTATGCTTTGTCCATGATAACAGACCTGGAGTTGGTAAGCTGGATCCTAGAGCAGTTAAGTGTGTCTTTGTTGGATACACCGGGACACAGAAGGGGTATGTATGCTGGAGCCCGGTGGAACGGAAGCTGTTTGTAAGCATGGACGTTACATTCAGAGAGGTGGAACCATATTATGGTTCAGATGAGGGCTCCGCGTTTGGAAACACACCTAACACAGCGGGTGTTAGCCGTGAGGGGGAGATAATACGTCCAAGCGTGGTCGTCGGATCGGTACCTTGTCCTGTTGTTGCAAATTGGAAGAAAAGAGGAGAAAGCATCAGTAATACCGATACGGAGGATGAAGAAGACGATACATATATTACGCAGGGGGAGAAGCAGACAAGGGAAAAAGAGCTCCAAGTGTACAGAAGACGACAGCAGAGGTCCAGTACTGTGCCGTGCCCTGTGCCAAATGTGCCAAGTCCCTCGTCTACTCCTGCCCCAACTCCTGAAGATGTTACTCCCGTACCGGATCACTCGGATTCGGAAGCGGGTCTCTCCGACTCGGATGGTATGCTTTCCCCACCTCCCATTGCTCCCTTAAGGAGGTCTTCTCGCATTAATGCGGGAAATGCTCCTATTCGTTATCGAGATTATGAACATGATATCGCCAACTACTTGTCTTATTCTAATATCTCTCCGACTTATCAAGCCTTCCTCACTTCGTTAGACTCCACTTCTTTACCTAAGAATTGGCAGGAAGCAAAGAAGGACCCAAGATGGAAAGCTGCAATGATGGAAGAACTTGGGGCACTAGAGAAAAATAAGACATGGGAGCTGGTGCCATTACCTGAAGGGAAGAAAGCTGTGGGATGCAAATGGGTTTACACAGTGAAGGAGACACCAGAAGGAAAAGTTGAACGATACAAGGCGAGACTGGTTGCAAAAGGCTATACCCAGACATATGGTATCGACTATGATGAGACTTTTGCCCCAGTAGCGAAGATGAGTACCGTAAGAACGCTGGTCTCCATTGCAGCAAACTATGGGTGGAAGCTACACCAGTTAGACGTAAAGAACGCATTTCTTCATGGAGACATACAAGAAGAAGTATACATGGAGACTCCTCCGGGGTGCTACTCTGTGTCAGATTCAGGTGAAGGAACGTCACATGGAAAAGTGTGCAAACTGAAGAAGTCGCTGTACGGGCTGAAGCAATCTTCTCGAGCCTGGTTTGACAGATTCAGAAAGGCTGTCACTGGCATGGGGTACCATCAGACAAATGCAGATCACACGGTCTTCCTCCAGCATGCAAGAGGCCACATAACTATACTTGTTGTATATGTGGATGATATAGTGATCACAGGTGATGATGCTGATGAGATCACTAAGCTGAAGTCGAAACTCGCTAAGGAGTTTGAGATGAAGGACTTAGGACAGATGAGATACTTTTTAGGTGTCGAGGTGTGTGATGGTGAACAAGGAATTGTTCTCTCACAAAGGAAATATGTACTAGATCTACTGAAGGAGACAGGGATGCTGGGATGCCGAGCAGCAGTCACTCCAATTGACCAGAAGTGCAAGATGGGAGCAGAAGCAGGAGAGCCTGTTGATCGCGAAAGGTATCAAAGGCTAGTAGGCAGACTGATTTATCTAGGGCATACTCGCCCTGATATCTCATTTGCAGTAAGCGTTGTAAGCCGCTATATGCATGATCCAAGAACGGGTCATATGGATGCAGTATTTCAGATCCTAAGATATCTGAAAGGGACGCCGGGAAAAGGACTGTGGTTCAAGAAGAATGGATGCACAGATATTGAGGGATACTGTGATGCAGACTGGGCAAGCTGCATAGACGACAGAAGGTCTACCACGGGGTACTGTGTTTTTGTAGGAGGAAACCTGGTTTCATGGAGAAGCAAGAAACAGTCAGTGGTAGCACGGTCGACAGTTGAAGCAGAATACAGAGCAATGGCTCTAGGGGTGTCAGAACTACTATGGGTGAAAGCACTGCTGACAGAGTTGAAGTTGGATAAGGGGACACCCTTGCATCTTCTGAGCGATAGTCAAGCCGCAATAAGTATAGCGAATAATCCGGTTCAGCACGACAGAACGAAGCACATCGAAATCGATCGATTCTTTATCAAGGAGAAGCTGGAGCAAGGGATACTGAAGATTGGCCATGTCCGCTCAGAAGAACAAGTGGCAGACTGTCTGACTAAGGGTCTTAGTTCATTAAGTCTGTCGAAGCTATGTAACAAGATGGGGATGATCAATATCTATCGTCCATCTTGAGGGGGAGTGTTGAGAATCAATAAGGGACTTTTTAGTCCCACATCGGAATTTGTAGTATGTAGAGGAGCTAGACTCCCTATAAGTAGTGAAGTAGTCCATCAATAAAATTACACCAACTATTATTTTCTACACATGTGATACAATTTTTGTGAAAATTTGGAAAATTCTGTATAAGCCTGTGAAGACTGAACCTTTTTTTTCCATGCAAATCAAGCTTGCAAGGAGAAAATAAAGCGATTAAAATCGCTAGTAAACACAGCAGAGCTGCTGGCGTAAAGAATCCGCAAAAGTGCTATTAATCGAAACTGCTTGAATTGTTGAAGATAGAGCAAAGCTCTTGAATAATAGAAAAGCATGTTGGCGTAGTGAGAACCACCGTTGCTCAAAACGAGATTCGACCGTCTCCATCGATCTACTCTCATGAACCAGCAAGTTCGAAAGAACTCTTGGAATGATCTTTGTCACCTCCTTTGGTGGACAAGCACGGTCGGGATGCTGGACTCTCGGACTAGTGCTATGCGCTGATGCAAAATCTTCGGCTTCAATTGAGTGAAAGCTCCCATCATCCGTTATTGAGAAAAGCCTTTTGCCACCAACTTGACCTTGAACTTGTCTACAGTTTGGGTAGATTGACCAACATCCAATTGATTTTGCTCCTTCGGGTAGATTGACCAACACCCAAGTATCATTGGATGTTATAGAGTTAATCTCATCATTGATTGCTTTTTTCCAGAAAATGTCTTTGGTCTTTATCGCCTCATCATAGGTAAGAGAGTTTGCTTCCACATGATAGGTGACAAAGTTATTTCTGAAGTCTTTAGGTTTCCTTACTCGCTTTGATAGTAGTTTGGTGAGTTATACTTCTGTAATTGCCTCTTCAGGTGTAATCACAACCTCCGGGTCTACTATTTCTTTAGGAGCACTTTCTTCCTCTGTGATGGCTATGTTCTCCGACAAGTCCGCAAGAATTGTTTTCTTGTCTATGGCAAACTTGTCCTTGAAGAAATAAATATTGCGAGACTCAATGATCTGATTGTATCAAGATCAAGGAATCTCCAAGCATCACTCTTCTCGGCATAGCCCTGAAGGATTGCCTTAGTAATCCTTGTTTCCAACTTTTAAATCTTGAATTTCGAAAGATTAATATAAACCAAATACCCCCACACTCAAATAACATTCAAGTTGGGCCTGAATTTTAACCACAGTTCATGAGGAGTTACTTATGATTGTGCAAACGGTTCCATAGAGAATAAAGGTAGCTGTCAACGCAACTTCTTCCTAGAAGCAGTTAGGAAGATATGTTGTCAAAAGCATGGAGTTTATTATTTTCGTCATAGTACAGTTCTTTCTTTCTGCGGTACCATTTGATTGGGGAATACGGAGCAATAGTCTCGTTGACAATTCATGTTCTCTACAGAATGATACAAATTCATGAGAGCGATACTATTCGTCTGATCACTTCTGAGTCTCTTGAGTTGTTGACTCATTTGTCGTTCAACTTCTGCCTTGAAGTCCTTGAACTTCTCAACTGCTTAATCTTTCGACTTGAGAAGGTAGATGAAAGTGTACTTCGAATAATCATCGATGAAGATTGAGAAAGTACTTCTTCCCATCCTTCACGGACATGTATTTAAAGTCAAAGATATCTGAGTACACCAACTTCAGAAGATTTGTACTTCGGTTTACCCGCTTGAACGACTTTCTTACAATCTTAGTCTGAACATAGACATTACATTTCTCCACTTTCTTACTCTCATGCTTGGAGATAAGGCCTATACTAGATTTTTTGTTAATTTTTTTACAATAAACATGTCCTAGTCTATTATGCCATAACTAAGAGAACCAAAAATTGAAACTTTATAAATACAGTCATTTGGAGATAAAAGCTGAAGCTTATATATCCTTTTGGTATAAAAAGCTTTACGAAGTAAGCTCTATTGTAGGACATTACCATATGATCAGCATTGATATATATTCTCAAGCCTACATCGCACGGTAGGCTTTCAGAGATTAGATTTTTTGCGTCAATAAAAATATGCTTCACATTCTGCAGTATAAGTGACTTTTCCGAAGTCAGCTTCATAATCATTGTTCCAATTTTCTTCACTTCAGCTTGCGTCTTGTTCGCGATAATCACCTTCTCAAAAGAAGGTGGACAAGAGGTGAAAATCTCCTTCACTTAACACATATGACATGAGGCACCAATGTCTACCCACCAATCGGTGTACATGGTAGACAACTAAACCTACGCAATAATAGCAATGTATTTCACATTGACGAGTTGAAGAGTCTACTAATCATTCTCTTCTAGTGGTTGTATTGTTCTCCATGAAACTTTTTAAACTTATGAAAGCAAGTATCCAAAAGATTTGTACGAGTGCCTATCATGGAAATTGTTGAGATTCTTGCAATCTTCCAAAGGCAAGATTCTCACTTTGAGATTGTTGTGAGAATTCAGAATATTTTGTAGAAGTCTGTGAAGACTGAACTCTTTTTTGTGCAATTCAAAGTTGTTTGGAGAAAACTAAGCGATTAAAATCTCTAGTAAAGTTGGCAGAGCTGCTGGAGGAAAGAATCCGCGAAAGTGTTGGCAGTCGAAAGTACTAGAGATAGAGAAAATCTCTTGAATAATAGAATAACCTGCTGGGGCGGTGAGAACCACCGTTAGGATTCGACCCTCTCCGTTGATCTTCTCCCAGGAACAACAAATTCGAAAGAACTGTTGGAATGCTCTTTGTCACCTCCATTCACGGACAAGCACAGTCGTGCTACTGGACTCTCGGACTAGTGCTTATGTGTTGATGCAAAAGCTTCAACTTCAATAGAGTGAAAACTCTCTTCCTTTCTCTTGGAATTCTGTTATGCTCTCTTACCCTAATAAAGTGATCAAATATTAACGTACACATTGGACATAGAGATGTCTCAAGCCAGACGCACAAGAGCGCGCCATCTTTGCATGTCATCTCTACGTGTGATGCGCACTTTGCACTTGGGTTTACCTCATATGCACATAACAATAAAATGATAACTCAGATACTGATATACACACACACACACGTGAGATTTACCTCAACATAGAATGGTGGGACCGGATCACTAATGACCAAATTCAGATAAACCCCAGCAAAAATATTCTTGGATGAACTTTGTAATGTTTTCTCTTGATTCGATAAAGTAATTCTCTCCCCTTGCCCCATGGACGTAGACCAATCTTCGTTCGGACCACGTTACATGATGTTTTTTCTTAGTTTGCTATTATTTCAGTTATTTTTTATTTGTTTGTTCGTTGTCACTAAAAGAACTCTGTTCCTCTATTCGTAAGAGTTGGCAACTCATCAACATCAACTTCAGATTTTTAACGATAGTGTAGGGAGGTTATACTCTTACATGGCATCGATCGGAGCTCTAAACCAAGCTTCATAGTATCCGTCGAACTGATTCAAGAGTAGAGAATGATGGAAAATAGTTTCATAGGGAATTGGTTTGATCTCTGTTTGACAAAACATCAGCCTAAAGAGCCGAGTACCATGTCATAACAAAATCAAGAAGCATTCCTGATTATATCAAAGCTTCAGAGTCAGCTAGTGCTGGAGTACGATGAAAGACGAGAATTCTATTTAGAATACTGATAGTTTATCATTGTAGAGGCTCAATTGCTTTGGTGGTACTCCAAGTTACACCCAATTAACAATAAAGTACCTAATCTATTATTCCTTACTTAAAAGTAACACACGTTCTAATTAAGGTGTATTACAGTCCCTGTAGCCAATTTCCGTCAAGTGGCTAACAGAAATGCCGACGTGGCATGCCAACTCGTTAACTGAGTGTACACGTGTGCAGTCCACGTGTACACTCAACTTAGTATAACCTTATTTGACCTTCATCTGTCTCTCTCTCTCTCTCTCTATTCGATCGACATACTCCGACAAGAAGACGAGGCCACCGAGAGACGCGGACGTCGAGGAGACGAGCGGTGCGGCTGAAGGCGAAGCTACTGGAGCATTCGCAGATGGGTACCGGAGCATTCGCAGATGGGTAGCTTCGCCTTCAGCCGCACCGCTCGTCTCCTCGACGTCCGCGTCTCTCGGTGGCCTCGTCTTCTTGTCGGAGTATGTCGATCGAATAGAGAGAGAGAGAGACAGATGAAGGTCAAATAAGGTTATACTAAGTTGAGTGTACACGTGGACTGCACACGTGTACACTCAGTTAACGAGTTGGCATGCCACGTCGGCATTTCTGTTAGCCACTTGAAGGAAATTGGCTACAGGGACTGTAATACACCTTAATTAGAACGTGTGTTACTTTTAAGTAAGGAATAATAGATTAGGTACTTTATTGTTAATTGGGTGTAACTTGGAGTACCACCAAAGCAATTGAGCCCATTGTAGATGACCTATTGATGCCCTATTCTTCTTTCTTCGGGCAAGATTTTGCATACTTTGCGGAAGTGTGTTTCAAGGAGTTTGGAGACAGAATAAAATTCTGGACCACTTTTAATGAGCCGAATTTCATGGCGAAACTCAGTTACATGGCTGGGAAGTTCCCTCCAGGCCATTGTTCTGAACCATTTGGAAATTGCCCTTTCGGAGATTCTGCAAATGAGCCATATATTGCTGCCCATAATCTTTTGTTGTCGCATGCAGCAGCTGTTGCTATTTACAAGAAAGATTATCAGGTAAATAACTTCAGATGTGGTAGAATAATGCCATACTTCATTTCAAAAACCTTCTGAAACTTGGGAGTCAAATTCTGGGCATTGTTTAACAGGAAATTAGTATCTTTTCATTTACTAGATATTTGTTCTTCAATGCAGAACTATTTCTAGATGCCTTGATAAATACCATTTTATTATATTTTAGATTTTCTACCGTCTCATCAAAATTCTTTCAATCTTAAGGTGAAACAAGGAGGTTCGATTGGAATAGTGCTTATGATGAAGTGGTATGAACCCCTTAGGAATATCCCAGTCGATATTGCTGCTGCTGAGAGAGCTTTCTTGTTTGATGTTGCATGGTAATAAAGTTTACCTGGGATATTTATGTTTCATATTATGAAATACATGTTCATCCCTGCCTGTGGTTGATAATATTAATGTTGGAGTTGCTACAACCTTATTAGTATGTTACATTCTCAGACTTTGAAGCACTGGGGATCTATGAATGAGTTTGAGGGGAAATAGCATAGACCCCTAAAAGAAAATAAATATTTGCAATAGATATTCATCAAAACATATCAAATGTCCTCTACCCACTTGAAAAGTTTCTTGTTATGATCTTGCAATGTTGTCAAACAATACCTTGCAGTCATGTTTAATTTGTGTGGCCTCTCTGACCAAAATTCCTGTTTTCGCCCCTGCTTTTGAGATGGGCGATTGGTAATAGAACATGTGTTCGATGAACTATTAAAACTGATGTTGCTTTCGTGTTTACATTATTAAGGTTCCTGGATCCTTTGTTTTTTGGTGATTATCCACTTGAAATGCATGAGATCATAGGAACAAGGTTACCGACATTCTCACCTGAAGAAAAGAGGAAATTACAAAATCAATTGGATTTCATTGGAATCAATCATTACACTAGTGGTTATTCCCAGGACTGCATGTTTTCCCGATGCAAAATAGATACCTTATCGGGAAACGCCTTGGTATTCACCACCGGAGAGAGAGACGGAATCCCCATTGGAGCCCCGGTATGCAATAGCTACATAAACTTACTACCCTACAATTCAGTAATGTTTTTCTTTCTTTTTTTCATGAGCTGATCTGGTTCAACTTTGTAGAGTGGGATGGACAATATGTATGTGGTACCCCATGGTATGGAGAAGACCGTAATATACATCATGCAAAGATACAACAATACACCTATGTACATTACTGAAAACGGTATGTGATCGAAATATTTATGTGACAGAAAAATCGTACCGTGAATGAGGCCAAATTATCCGGGTGGCACCCCAACTATATATCTTGGCGTTTTGGCACCTTAACTTTCCAATGCTCAATTTTGGCACCCAAACTTCATAAATTGCTCTTTTGAAGCACCTTCTGTCCAAATTTATTTAAAAATAAGAGTTCATCAGGAACAAAACAGTATTGTTATTCATTTCATTACAAAAGCTAACACATCACCAACAATAAAAATGTTGAGAATCAATAAGGGACTTTTAGTCCCACATCGGAATATGTAGTATGTAGAGGAGCTAGACTCCCTATATATAGTGAAGTAGTCCATCAATAAAATTATCCAACTATTAATTTCTACATGGTATCAGAGCCATAATTCTCTCTCTCTCTCTCTCCACAAAACAAAATTTTTTCCCCTAGCCGACGACCCGCTGCCCCTAGCCGCCGACCCCGCTGCCCCACCGCTCCACCGCTGCCCCAGCCCTTCTCTTCCCTCCCGACGACCCGCTGCCCCACCGCTCCACCGCTGCCCCCCTACAGCCAGCCCCCCCTCCAGCCCTAGCCGACACCAGCCCTCCCGCCCCCCTAAAACCAGCACCCTCCCCTACAGGAACCCCCGCCACCTCCCCTACAGGAATCCCCGTCGACCCCCTACAGGAACCCCCGCCTCACCCCTACAGGAACCCCCGCCCCCTCCCCAACAGGAACCCCCGCCCACCCCCTACAGGAACCCCCGCCCCCCTACAGGAACCAACGCCCCCCCTCCCATCCAGGGACTCCCGCCCCCCCCCCCCCCCCCCCCCCCCCCCCCCGTCCAGGAAACCCTAGCCGCCATGTACTCCCGCCCCCCCTTCCTAACCCTTGCACTCTCTTGCCATGATAACCCTAACCCTAGCAGCCCCATCCAAACCCTAACCCTAACCCTAGCCGCCTAAAAAAAAAGAAAAAAAAAACGGCGTATTTCGAATAGAGACGGCTGTCAAATCTTTATTTGCACCAACTCTGTTCCGTGCTTACGCCGTTTGGAACTAACAAATGCTTTATTTGTTATTCCTTCTTCACATCCGGATCTATGCAGAGATTGATCATGTCTTCTCTGGTGTCCTGACGTGTTCACTTTACATGCGTGCGCCGGTGCTGGCCAAGTTAGTAGCGCATTAGTAAAGTCTCTGGCGTTGAAGAAGACGACGTCGACGACGAAGACGACAAAGACGACGACGTTGGGTCAGTTGCAGACTCCGACGACGAAGAAGACGACGAATTGAGTTCACAGTTGAAGACGCCATGGATTCGATCCGTGGCAAACTGATGGCCGAAGAGATGAAGGCCTTGGTTGATGATATCTTGTCCAAGAGATTAACCGAGGTAACCCCACGTGTGATCCATACTGATGTGGATCCGTCGCCTTACAAAATGGGGAAGCTGGAGAAGCTGGAGACGAAGTTGGAAGGCACTTCCAATTACTTGAAGTGGTCGCGGCAGGCGATGCGGACACTGAAGGGACGTGGCTTGGTTGGCTATGTCACTGGCCAAGCCAAGGCGCCAGCCGATCACTCCACCAAGGAGTTTGCTGTGTGGGAGATTGTCAACAACGTCGTGGCTGGGTGGTTGACTGCCTCTTTAACCGACCAGGTGTCGGGCAATGTCGAGGCTATGGAGGCTGCTGCTGATATATGGCAGACTCTCAAAGATATGTACTCCGGCTCCGGCAACCCTATGCGAGTCTTTCAACTGCAAGATGAACTCGATAGGGTGGCCCAAGACGACTGTACCATCTCTGAGTACGCGGCCCTGTTGAAGAAGTATTGGTCTGATCTGGATCATTATGATCCTCTTGGGATGGAAGATGCACAAGTCGAACCAGCCTTCGCAAAGTACTTTCAGACGTTCCTGGCATATATTTCCCGGCAGCGTATGATGAAATTCCTGAAGGGACTACACCCTGTATTTGAGCAGCGACGGAATATCCTCCTTTCCCAACCCACGCTCCCGACCTTGGAAGAAGCTATAGCTGTCATGACACAGGAAGAAGCTCGACTGAAGTTGATGCCCAACAAGGGCTCCTCCCAGGGGGAGCCAGCCGCGGTTGAAAAGTCTGCCCTTGCTGCCTTCAATCAACCTCCATCTATGGGTGGTGTTTGTCACAATTGTGGTGACTCCGGACATTACATCCGATTCTGTCCAAAACCCTTGCGCACTCAGTCAACAGATCGAGGACGGGGTCGTGGAGGCCGACGTGGTGGTAGAGGAGGATATGCTGGTCGAAGGGGCGGCCACAAAGCAAATCTGGCGGAAGAAGAGGGAGAGCATCACCTGGCTGAAATAACCCCGCTTGAGCGGGAGTTCCTTGAGAAGTTGCGTGGCACGAAGCTGGGTTCGGCCGACAGTCCTGGGACGTCTTCAACCTCGGGAGATCACTTCACTTGCTTTGCCCAAACCAGTACCGATGATTCTGCCCGTGCTCTTGCATCTATCCATCAGCCAGGATGGATTATGGACTCTGGGGCATCTCGCCATGTCACGGGGTCCCGTGGTGCGTTTCGGGAATATACTCCCCTACCATTGCCGGAGAGTATTCAGACCGCTGATGGTACATCCAATCCTGTAGTGGGTAAAGGCACTGTCGCATGCACCTCTTCCATCACTCTAACCAATGTCCTTCATGCTCCATCTTTTCCTGTCAATCTTCTATCCATTAGTGCCATTATACTTGATCTTAACTGTACTGTTTCCTTTGACATTCCTCAGGTGACTTTTCAGGAGAAAGGGACAGGACGACGACTTGGGACTGGCACATGGCATAAGGGGTTGTGGTATTTAGACAGGACTGGACTGGACAAAGCATTGGCATCCTTGGTAGCAGACGCGCCACCAGAAGCTTCCTGTCGCAGTGTTGAAGCCGACTTGCTACTCCACAACCAGCGTGTCGGTCATTCCTCTTTTTCGGTTATTGGTCGAATGTCTCCGTCCTTATATCAAAGGGCTAATAAAGAGAAGTTATTTTGTAATGCTTGTGCTTTGGGAAAACATACCAGAAGCTCGTATGTGAGCACAGGCAATAGGAGTTCAGCTGCTTTTGACATGATACATTCGGACGTATGGGGCCCTTGTCCTACAACCGGGATTAACGGCTTTCGATGGTTCGTCACCTTTATTGATTGTTATACCCGTGTGACATGGGTCTACCTTCTGAAGAATAAAAGTGACGTCCTTGAGGCCTTTCAGGACTTTCATCGACGCGTGGAAACACAATATGGCGCTAAAATTAAGTGTTTCCGATCCGACAATGGGACGGAGTATACGAATAAGCGGGTTGCTGAGTATTTTTCAACTCATGGAATACTTCATCAAACTTCGTGTGCTTATACTCCGGCTCAAAATGGTGTGGCAGAACGAAAGAACAGACACTTGCTGGAAGTTGCACGGACGATGATGCTGGCTATGAATGTCCCGAAGCACTTATGGGGGCAGGCTATATTGACGGCCTCTTATCTTATCAACAGAATGCCATCTCAGGTATTGGACTGGAAGACACCATTGGAGATGCTTACTGGAGCTAATACATACACTGTTCCACCAAAAGTTTTTGGATGTGTATGCTTTGTCCAGGATAATCGGCCAGGCGTTGGCAAACTGGATTCTCGGGCAGTTAAATGTGTCTTTGTCGGTTACACGGCGACTCAGAAGGGTTATGCCTGTTGGAATCCAGTCGAGCGGAAGATGTTTGTCAGCATGGACGTTACTTTCAGAGAACTCGAACCATACTATGGTTCGGATGAAGGTTTCGCATTTGGTGACACACCTAACACAGATGGTGTTCGATGTGAGGGGGAGATAATAAGCCCAAATGTGGTCGTCGGATCGGTTCTGTGTCCGGTTGTAGAAAACTGGACGAAAGGGGGAGAGCACAGTGACTCAGATATAGAAAATGAAGAAGAAGATCCATATGTTACGCAGGGGGAGCAGCAGACAAGGGAAAATGAGACGCAGGGGGAGCAGCATACAAGGGAAAAGGAGCTCCAAGTCTACAAAAGAAGACAACAGAAGTCCAGTACTGTGCCTATGCCATGCCCTGTGCCTACTGTACCAAGTCCCTCGTCTACTCCTGCTCCAACTCCTGAAGATGTTGCCCCCGCACTGAATCACTCGGATTCAGATGCGGATCTCTCCGACTCGGATGGTACGATCTCTCCACCACCTATTGCTCCCTTAAGGAGATCTTCTCGCATCAATGCGGGTAAGGCTCCTGCTCGTTTTGATGATTACGAACATGACATTGCCAACTTCTTGTCTTATTCTAACATTTCTTCGAATTATCGAGCCTTCATTGCATCGTTAGACTCTACTTCGTTGCCCAAGTGTTGGCAGGAAGCAAAGAAAGATCCAAGATGGAAAGCTGCAATGATGGAAGAACTTGGAGCACTGGAGAAAAATAAGACATGGGAGCTGGTTCCATTACCCTAAGGAAAGAAAGCTGTGGGATGCAAATGGGTGTACACAGTGAAAGAGATGCCAGAAGGAAAAGTAGAGCGGTACAAGGCGAGGTTGGTTGCAAAAGGATTCACACAGTCATATGGAATAGACTATGATGAGACTTTTGCCCCAGTAGCAAAAATGAGCACAGTAAGAACTCTGGTCTCCATTGCAGCGAACTATGGGTGGAAGCTGTACCAGTTGGATGTGAAGAATGCCTTTCTTCATGGGGACCTGCAAGAAGAAGTATACATGGAGCTCCCGCCTGGGTGCTATGCGACGGAATCAAACGGAGGGACGTCGCAAGGAAAGGTGTGTAAACTGAAGAAGTCACTATACGGGCTCAAGCAATCCCCTCGAGCCTGGTTTGACAGATTCAGAAAGGCTGTTACAGGCATGGGATACCGTCAAACAAATGCAGATCATACGGTCTTCCTTCAGCATGCAAGAGGCCACATCACTATACTTGCTGTATATGTGGATGATATAGTGATCACAGGTGATGATGAAGTCGAGATCACTAAACTGAAGTCAAAACTCGCGAAGGAGTTTGAAGTGAAAGATTTAGGAGCGATGAGGTACTTTCTAGGTATCGAGGTGTGTGAAGGCGAACAAGGAATTGTTCTCTCACAGAGAAAATATACACTAGATCTACTGAAGGAGACAGGGATGCTGGGATGCAAAGCAGCGGTCACTCCAATTGACCAGAAGTGCAAGTTGGGAGCAGAAGCAGGAGAGCCCGTTGATCGTGAAAGATATCAACGACTTGTAGGGAGACTGATTTATCTGGGACACACTCGCCCTGATATCTCATTTGCGGTGAGTGTAGTGAGTCGCTACATGCATGATCCAAGAAAGGGTCATATGGAGGCAGTATTTCAGATCTTGAGGTATCTGAAAGGAACGCCGGAAAAGGGGCTATGGTTCAAGAAGAATGGACGCATAAAAGTTGAGGGATACTGTGATGCAGACTGGGCGAGCTGCATAGACGACAGAAGGTCTACCACGGGATACTGTGTTTTTGTAGGAGGAAATCTGGTCTCATGGAGAAGCAAGAAACAGTCTGTGGTAGCACGGTCGACAGCTGAAGCAGAATACAGAGCAATGGCTCTGGGAGTGTCAGAGTTACTATGGGTGAAAGCATTGCTGACAGAGTTGAAGCTGGATAAGGGAGCACCATTGCGTCTTCTGAGCGATAGTCAAGCTGCAATAAGTATAGCTAACAATCCAGTTCAGCACGACAGAACGAAGCACATCGAGATTGATCGATTCTTCATCAAGGAGAAGCTGGAACAAGGGATACTGAAGATTGACCATGTCCGCTCAGAAGAACAAGTTGCAGACTGTCTGACTAAGGGTCTTAGTTCATTAAGTCTGTCGAAGCTATGTAACAAGATGGGGATGATCAATATCTATCGCCCATCTTGAGGGGGAGTGTTGAGAATCAATAAGGGACTTTTAGTCCCACATCGAAATATGTAGTATGTAGAGGAGCTAGACTCCCTATATATAGTGAAGTAGTCCATCAATAAAATTATCCAACTATTAATTTCTACAAAAAACAACTATTAAGGACCCAAAATTGACGAAAGATGTTTCAAAAGAGAAATTTATGGAGTTGAGGTACCAAAATCGAACAATCGAAAGCTAAGGTGTCAAAAATGCCCAAGTGCTATAGCTAGGGTCCCACTAGGATAGTTTAGCCCGTGAATGTTACTGAATTAGGAAATGAATTGAATCATCTTCAACAAAAATGATTATAACCATCAAAGAGTAACTTGCTTACTCTGAAAAGAAAGTTCAATGTGGTAACTTAGCTTTCATTGTGGCATATCAGTGTATATTTTCATCTTATATGTGAATGTTTTACTTGTTTCCAGGTTACAGCATAAAAACCAATGGTAGTGTATCCCTGAAAGATATGCTCAATGACAAAGAAAGAACAGACTATCACCAAAGCTACCTCACTTCTCTACTTAATGCCATAAGGTAAGTACAGATAATTTCAGAAAGAAATAAAATGAAAAGAAGGCGGCTTTTGTCATGTTTTTTGTTGCGACACGAGAACACTGATATAGTGAGTTGGCATAAAAACGAAGAACTTTTGTGTGTTTTCTCAGGCAAGGAGCAGATGTTCGAGGTTATTTCGCATGGAGTCTCATGGACAATTTCGAGTGGCGCCATGGTTATACTCTGAAATTTGGTCTCTATCATGTCGACTTAAAGACGCAAAAAAGAACCCCGAAGCAATCTGCCAAATGGTACAAGAAATTTCTTAGTGGCCCAGCATCAAAAGTACAGATGGATGATAACTTGAAGCCCTTTGTTTAATCAGTCGGATTACTGGGACTAATCATGTATTGCATAGATACTTCACATGTACAACAAAGAATTATGTTTGCAGATGTTATAGCACATGACAGTAAGAGCTATGGACCATTATACTCGAGAAGAATAATGTTTGCAGATGTTATATAGAAATAGTTTGAAGGAAGAAAGTTTTCCTCAAGATGTTGTCCGTTCATGACTTCATTCTTGTGCAAGCCTAAAGTCTAATGTAGTATGTTTTAGTCCCGAAGACAGATCTAAAGAGTGGAGGGATCCAAAGAATGCGTAGAGCCTACTTGCAAGACACGAAGTCTGCACTCTAGCCAACAATCCGGGAGGGAGGCGTAGAGTCTACTTGCAAGACACGAAGTCTGCACTCTAGCCAACTCAAAAGAAGCACTAAATGAATGTTACAATCTGACTTCAAGAAAATACAAAATACAACAAGAAAAAGGAAAATAGTGTTCT
Source organism: Iris pallida (assembly GCA_029216955.1). Classification (NCBI taxonomy): domain Eukaryota; kingdom Viridiplantae; phylum Streptophyta; class Magnoliopsida; order Asparagales; family Iridaceae; genus Iris; species Iris pallida. The sequence goes on along the minus strand of JANAVB010032618.1, from coordinate 19,723,721 downwards.
TCTCTTTACGTTCGCAGACACTACAATGAGAAGAACACAAGATACAAAAAGAAAACACAAAAGAAAATCTCCTTGTTGGGGTGAACAAGTCACCGGTGCTCAAAGCAACATTTGCCCAATACGTGATCAGCCCCCAGGAACCAGCAAGTTCAAGTATGAACCATGGAAACGCTCTTCGTCACCTTCTAAAAGACTTCAAAACTCAAAATGAGCTAGAAAAGCTCCATGCGCGCATGGACTTGTAGATGCTGTTGCTGGCGCGGGGACTTGTTGGAGTGAGATTTAGTGGCCCTCAAATTCTCTCTTCCAACCACTCAAATGGTGGAGGGGGTGCTCTATTTATAGAGCAGACTGGCACCCATGCGTGCATAGGAATGCCCATATGCGCATGAGCGCAGGCCGACCATATCCCACAAAATTCAGATCCATACGCCGATACAGCAACGTGCTGCATTCTGACAGCGCCACCCACGCCACGTGCTGACAGCGGGATCTATTCGCACGCTTCCAATGCACATATTGTAGAGAATAATTGTTGTGTTTATTTTATTGATGGGCTACTCAACTACTTAGAGGGAGTCTAGCTCCTCTTCATATTACATTTTCCAATGTGGGACTAAATCCCTTATTAGTTCTCAACACTCCCCCTCAAGATGGGCGATAGATATTAATCATTCCCATCTTGTTACATAGCTTCGACAGACTTACTGAACTAAGACCCTTAGTCAGACAGTCTGCCACTTGTTCTTCTGAGCGAACGTGATCAATCTTCAGTATCCCTTGTTCCAGCTTTTCTTTGATGAAGAATCGATCGATCTCGATGTGCTTCGTTCTGTCGTGCTGAACTGGATTGTTAGCTATACTTATTGCAGCTTGACTATCGCTCAGAAGACGTAACGGTGCTCCCTTGTCCAGCTTCAACTCTGTCAGCAACGCTTTCACCCACAGCAATTCCGACACTCCTAAAGCCATTGCTCTGTATTCTGCTTCAGCTGTAGATCGTGCTACCACTGACTGTTTCTTGCATCTCCATGAAACCAAGTTTCCTCCTACAAAGACACAATATCCCGTGGTAGACCTTCTATCGTCTATGCAGCTCGCCCAGTCTGCATCGCAGTATCCCTCAACTTCTATACATCCATTCTTCTTGAACCATAGCCCTTTCTCCGGCGTCCCTTTCAGATATCTAAAGTTCTGAAACACTGCATCCATATGACCCGTTCTTGGATCATGCATGTAGCGACTTACTACACTCACCGCAAATGAGATATCAGGGCGAGTGTGCCCCAGATAAATCAATCTCCCTACAAGTCGTTGATATATTTCACGATCAACTAGCTCTTCTGCTTCTGCTTCCAACTTGCACTTCTGGTAAATTGGAGTGACTGCTGCTTTGCATCCCAGCATCCCTGTCTCCTTCAGCAGATCTAGTGTGTATTTTCTCTGTGAAAGAACAATTTCTTGTTTGCCTTCACACACCTCGATACCTAGAAAGTACCTCATCGCTCCTAAATCCTTCATTTCAAACTCCTTTGCGAGTTTTGACTTCAGCTTAGCGATCTCGACTTCATCATTACCTGTGATTACTATATCATCTACGTATACAGTAAGTATAGTGATGTGGCCTCTTGCATGCTGAAGAAAGATCGTATGATCTGCATTTGCTTGATGGTATCCCATGCCTGTAACAGCCTTTCTGAATCTGTCAAACCAGGCTCGAGGAGATTGCTTGATCCCATATAGCGACTTCTTTAGTTTGCACACTTTTCCATGCGACGTCCCTCCGTCTGATTCTGTAGCGTAGCACCCTGGCGGGAGTTCCATGTACACTTCTTCTTGTAGATACCCATGGAGAAAGGCATTCTTCATATCTAATTGGTATAGCTTCCACCCATAGTTTGCTGCAATGGAGACCAGAGTTCTTACGATGCTTATTTTCGCTACTGGAGTAAACGTCTCATCATAGTCGATGCCATATGATTGTGTGTATCCCTTTGCAACCAACCTCGCCTTGTATCGTTCCACCTTTCCTTCTGACGTCTTCTTTACTGTGTACCCATTTGCATCCCACAGTTTTCTTCTCTTTAATGGATAATGGAACCAGCTCCCACGTCTTATTTTTCTCCAGTGTCCCAAGTTCTTCCATCATTGCAGCTTTCCACCTTGGATCTTTCTTTGCTTCCTGTCAACTTTTGGGCAACGAAGTAGAGTCTAATGATGCAATGAATGCTCGATAATTCGAAGAAATGTTAGAATAAGACAGGTAGTTGGCAATATCATGTTCATAATCATCAAAACGACTAGGAGCCTTACCCGCATTGATGCGAGAAGATCTCCTTAAGGGAGCAATAGGTGGTGGAGAGATCATACCATCAGAGTCAGAGAGATCCGCATCAGAATCAGATCGATTCTGTGCGGGGGCAATATCTTCAAGAGTTGGAGCAGGAGTAGACGAAGGACTTGGTACAGAAGGCACAGGGCACGGTACAGGCACGGTACTGGACTTCTGATGTCTCCTTCTGTAGACTTGGAGCTCCTTTTCCATTGTCTGCTGCTCTCCCTGTTTAACATATGTATCTTCTTCATCTTCTGTATCGGAGTCACTGCTTTCTCTCCCTTTCGTCCAGTTTTCTACGACCGGGCATGGGACCGATCCGACTACCACAGATGGGCTTAATTTCTCTCCCTCACATCCAACACCCGCTGTGTTAGGTGTGTCAACAAACGCCGAACCGTCATCCGAACTATAATATGGTTCTAGTTCTCTGAAGGTAACGTCCATGCTCACAAACATCTTTCGCTCAACTGGACTCCAATATGCATATCCCTTCTGAGTTGCCGTGTACCCGACAAAGACACATTTAACCGCTCTAGGATCCAGTTTGCCAACTTCTGGCCTATTATCTTGGACAAAACAGACACACCCAAATACTTTTGGTGGAACAGTGTACGTGGTAGCACCAGTAAGCATCTCCAACGGTGTCTTCTAGTCCAATACCTGAGATGGCATTCTGTTGATGAGATAAGATGCCGTTAACACCGCCTGTCCCTATAAGTGTTTCAGAACATTCATAGCCAGCATCATCGTCCGTGCGACCTCCAGCAGGTGTCTGTTCTTCCGTTCGGCCACACCATTTTGTGCCGGTGTATAGGCACAAGAAGTTTGGTGTAGTATGCCATGAGTGGATAAATACTCAACAACCGTCTTATTTGTATACTCCGTCCCATTGTCAGACCGTAAGCACTTAATCTTAGTGCCATATTGAGTTTCTACCCGACGATGAAAGTCGCAAAACGCCTCAAAGACGTCACTTTTATTCTTCATAAGGTACACCCATGTCACGCGAGTATAACAATCAATAAAAGTGACGAACCATCGAAAACCGTTAATACCGGTTGTAGGACAAGGGCCCCTTACGTCCAAATGTATCATATCAAATGCAGCCGAACTTCTACTACCGGAACTCACATATGTGCTTCTGGTATGTTTATCCAACTCACAAGCATGACAAAATAACTTCTCCTCATTAGCCCTTTGGTATAAGGACGGATACATGCGACTAATAACTTTAAAAGAAGAATGACCGACACGCTGGTGGTGGAGTAGCAATTTATCTTCTACACTGCGTCGTGTATCTTCTGGTGGTGTGTCGGCTACCAGAGATGCCAATGCTTTGTCCAGTCCTGTCCTGTCCAAGTACCACAGCCCCTTATGCCATGTGCCAGTCCCTAGTCGTCGTCCTGTCCTCTTCTCCTGAAAGGTCACCGTAGGAATGTCAAAGAAAACAGTACAGTTAAGATCAAGAATAATAGCACTAATAGAAAGAAGATTGACAGGAAAAGACGGAGCATGTAAGACATTGGTGAGAGTGAGAGAAGGGGTGCATGCGACAGTGCCTTTACCCAGAACAGGGCTGGAGTTACCATCAACAGTCTGAATGCTCTCCGGCGTCGGTAGGTGAGTATAGTCCTGGAACTCACCGCGGGACCCCGTGACACACACTGACAACACACTGACAACGGAAACACCGCTACGTGTTGCACGCAGGCAGTGCCGCTGCGTGCCGAAAGCAACCATACGAATGAGCCTAGACGCTACTGCACATGATCGCTACTGCGTATAGATGCTACTGCGCCTGGCCACAATGCGCCTGGACGCTAATAAGCCTCGCCACAATTGCGCTATGCTTCAATGCGCCGACACATAGCGCCGCGCATGCGCTCGCACATAGCCCGAGCATAGTCGCGCGCATAGCCGATGCAAAGCCGTATATATGCCCGCGTGTACGTCCCGAGCATGCGCCCGCGCTAGCAATCGTGCAAGCAACTCGTGCATGAAAAGAGCGCACGAGCGCCATGCACCGATGCTGACATACTAAGTGCAAAGTTCGCCATCAAAGCACCACTTTGCGCCCTTCATCCGAGCTCTTGTCCGAGACTGAGTCCGAGTCACTAAGCCCCTACAGGGCTTAGCTCCTATGGATTCGCAAAGTGAATGTCAAAACAAAGGTTTGTTCCATAGTTTGCAGCATCGGCCAATACCGATTCAATACGGCCAATACCGACTCGATGCGGCCGATACCGATGCGGTTTGACATGTCCCAATCCGATACCAACCGATACCTAATACTAACTGATAGCGACATTTGGGGTCTCTTTTCCGGTTAATTCGACAAGGAAAATTGGACGTAAAAGACCAATTACCAAGGGCGTAAAAATATAGTAAGGTTGTAAAAGCGTGTAAAAGTTGAAAACTTATCTATCACATATAAGCCAATTGCTAAGAGTGACTACTATTTCATTCAATTTCAAATTGCTAAGAGTGACTACTATTTCATTCAATTTCAAAATTGCTAAGAGACAATACTAGAAATACTTAAAATTACGTCTAAATGTATAAAATATACTTTCTAAAATGTTAATAATTATTTGATTTTCAATACCAAAAAAATCGATACTCCGATCCGAAACCGTCGATATTGCTGATACCGCCGATCCCGATACTCATAGGAATGGTCCGATACCGATATTGCGAACCTTGGTTTGTTCTTTGTGATTTAAACTTGACCCTTTAGAAAAATCAACCCACATGTGCCACCACACTCCATGTGCATACTCCAACACGAGCACAGCTATATATTGAGGTATACACTTTGGTGGTTTTCCAATGTGGGGCAAAAAGTTTCCAAAGGAACGTAGAAAATACCAACAATCCTCCACATATAGCTCAATATATGGTTGAGCGTTCCTCACAGTGACTGCCATCATGCATTAGGAGAGATGTCTCTTCGACTTGAATCTTTCCGCATGGGTCAAACAACAATACGATATAAAAATGGACTAAGCCTTGTATTTTGCACCATAGCTGTTATTCTTCCCACTTACATCATGACATAAGCTGTGCCTCTGGTCGCACGTTAAAGGTCCTGTGCCAACCTGGTCTCGGTGTATGTATCTTGGGTGTCTACAAGTTTACCCTCAAGAGACGGCCCACATCTCTATCCATAAACTTAGGTGAGTTCTTTTATGTAAAGAATTTTAACGATAGTGTAGGGAGGTTATACTCTTACATGGCATCGATCGGAGCTCTAAACCAAGCTTCACAGTATCTGTCGAAATTGATTCAAAGCCAACGAAAACACATGAAACTGCATAAGCCTACTGTGAATCTCAATGGTATATTGATGAGTGGGGGTGACCTATAGAAGCAATCTTTTAATATTATGATCAAGAATAGAGAATGATGGAAAATAGTTTTATAGGGAATTGGTTTGATCTCTGTTTGACAAAACACGAGCCTAAAGAGCTGAGTACCATGTCATAACAAAATCAAGAAGCATTCCTGATTATATCAAAGCTTCAGTCAGCTAGTGCTGGAGTACGATGAAAGACGAGATTTCTATTTGGAATACTGATAGTTTATCAACGTAGATGACCTATTGATGCCCTATTCTTCTTTCTTCCAGGCAAGATTTTGCATACTTTGCGGAAGTGTGTTTCAAGGAGTTTGGAGACAGAAAAAAATTCTGGACCACTTTTAATGAGCCGAATTTGATGGTGAAACTCAGTTATATGGCTGGGAAGTTCCCTCCAGGCCATTGTTCTGAACCATTTGGAAATTGCCCTTTCGGAGATTCTGCAAATGAGCCATATATTGCTGCCCATAATCTTTTGTTGTCGCATGCAGCAGCTGTTACTATTTACAAGAAAGATTATCAGGTAAATAACTTCAGATGTGGTAGAATAATGTCATACTTCATTTCGAAAACCTTCTGAAACTTGGGAGTCAAATTCTGGGCATTGTTTAACAGGAAATTGGTTTCTTTTCGTTTACTAGATATTTATTCTTCAATGCAGAACTATTTCTAGATGCCTTGATAAATACCATTTTATTATATTTTAGATTTTCTACCGTCTCATCAAAATTCTTTCAATCTTAAGGTGAAACAAGGAGGTTCGATTGGAATAGTGCTTATGATGAAGTGGTATGAACCCCTTAGGAATATCCCAGTCGATATTGCTGCTGCTGAGAGAGCTTTCTTGTTTGATGTTGCATGGTAATAAAGTTTCCCTGGGATATTTATATTTCATATTATGAAATACATGTTCATCCCTGCCTGTGGTTGATAATATTAATGTTGGAGTTGCTACAACCTTATTAGTATGTTACATTCTCAGACTTTGAAGCACTGGGGATCTATGAATGAGTTTGAGGGGAAATAGCATAGACCCCTAAAAGAAAATAAATATTTGCAATAGATATTCATCAAAACATATCAAATGTCCTCTACCCACTTGAAAAGTTTCTTGTTATGATCTTGCAATGTTGTCAAACAATACCTTGCAGTCATGTTTAATTTGTGTGGCCTCTCTGACCAAAATTCCTGTTTTCGCCCCTGCTTTTGAGATGGGCGATTGGTACATAGAACATGTGTTCGATGAACTATTAAAACTGATGTTGCTTTCGTGTTTACATTATTAAGGTTCCTGGATCCTTTGTTTTTTGGTGATTATCCACTTGAAATGCATGAGATCATAGGAACAAGGTTACCGACATTCTCACCTGAAGAAAAGAGGAAATTACAAAATCAATTGGATTTCATTGGAATCAATCATTACACTAGTGGTTATTCCCAGGACTGCATGTTTTCCCGATGCAAAATAGATACCTTATCGGGAAACGCCTTGGTATTCACCACCGGAGAGAGAGACGGAATCCCCATTGGAGCCCCGGTATGCAATAGCTACATAAACTTACTACCCTACAATTCAGTAATGTTTTTTTTTCTTTTTTTCATGAGCTGATCTGGTTCAACTTTGTAGAGTGGGATGGACAATATGTATGTGGTACCCCATGGTATGGAGAAGACCGTAATATACATCATGCAAAGATACAACAATACACCTATGTACATTACTGAAAACGGCATGTGATCGAAATATTTATGTGACAGAAAAATCGTACCGTGAATGAGGCCAAATTATCCTGGTGGCACCCCAACTATAGATCTTGGCGTTTTGGCACCTTAACTTTCCAGTGCTCAATTTTGGCACCCAAACTTCATAAATTGCTCTTTTGAAGCACCTTCCGTCCAAAATTATTTAAAAATAAGAGTTACTCAGGAACAAAACAGTATTGTTATTCATTTCATTACAAAAGCTAACACATCACCAACAACAAAAACAACTATTAAGGACCCAAAAATTGACGAAAGATGTTTCAAAAGAGAAATTTATGGAGTTGAGGTACCAAAATCGAACAATCGAAAGCTAAGGTGCCAAAAATGCCCAAGTGCTATAGCTAGGGTCCCACTAGGATAGTTTAGCCCGTGCATGATACTGAAGTAGGAAATGAATTGAATCATCTTACAAAAATGATTATAACCATCAAAGAGTAACTTGCTTACTCTGAAAAGAAAGTTCAATGTGGTCACTTAGCTTTCATTGTGGCATATCAGTGTATATTTTCATCTTATATGTGAATGTTTTACTTGTTTCCAGGTTACAGCATAAAAACCAATGGTAGTGTATCCCTGAAAGATATGCTCAATGACAAAGAAAGAATAGACTATCACCAAAGCTACCTCACTTCTCTACTAAATGCGATAAGGTAAGTACAGATAATTTCAAGGAGGCTTTTGTCATGTTTTTTGTTGCGACACGAGAACACGCATATAGTGAGTTCGCATAAAAACGAAGAACTTTTGTGTGTTTTCTCAGGCAAGGAGCAGATGTTCGAGGTTATTTCGCATGGAGTCTCATGGACAATTTCGAGTGGCGTCATGGTTATACTCTGAAATTTGGTCTCTATCATGTCGACTTCAAGACGCAAAAAAGAACCCCGAAGCAATCTGCCAAATGGTACAAGAAATTTCTTAGTGGCCCAGGATCAAAAGTACAGATGGATGATAACTTGAAGCCATTTGTTTAATCAGTCGGATTACTGGGGCTAATCATGTATTGCATAGATACTTAACATGTACAACAAAGGATTATGTTTGCAGATGTTATAGCACATGACAGTAAGAGCTATGGACCATTATACTCGAGAAGAATAATGTTTGTAGATGTTATATAGAAATAGTTTGAAGGAAGAAAGTTTTCCTCAAGATGTTGTCCGTTCATGACTTCATTCTTGTGCAAGCCTAAAGTCTAATGTAGTATGTGTTAGTCCCGAAGACAGATCTAAAGAGTGGAGGGATCCAAAGAAGACGTAGAGCCTACTTGCAAGACACGAAGTCTGCACTCTAGCCAACAACACGGGTGGGAGGCGTAGAGTCTACTTGCAAGACACGAAGTCTGCACTCTAGCCAACTCAAAAGAAGCACTAAATGAATGTTACAATCTAACTTCATGAAAATCCAAAATACAAAAACAAAGTGAAAAATAGTGTTCTTCTCTTTACGTTCGCAGACGCTACAATAAGAAGAACACGAGATACAAAAAGAAAACACAAAAGAAAATCTCCTTGCTGGGGTGAACAAGTCACCGGTGCTCAAAGCAAGGTTTGCCCAATACGCGATCAGCCCCCAGGAACCAGCAAGTTCAAGTATGAACCTTGGAAACGCTCTTCGTCACCTTCGAAAAGACTTCAAAACTCAAAATGAGCTAGAAAAACTCCATGTGCGCATGGACTTGTGGCTGATGTTGCTGGCGCAAGGACTTGCTGGAGTGAGATTTAGTGGTCCTCAAATTCTCTCTCTTCCAACCACTCAAATGGTGGAGGGGTGCTCTATTTATAGAGCAGACTGGCACCCATGAGCGCATAGGAATGCACATACGCGCATGAGTGCAGGCCGACCAAATCCCACAAAATTCGGATCCGTGCGTCGATACAGCAACGTGATGCGTTCTGACAGCACCACCCACGCCACGCGCTGACAGCGGGATCTGTTCACACGCTCCAATGCACATACGCTGCAGTGCGTCACACACTGACAACGGAAACACCGCTATGTGTTGCACGCAGACAGTGCCGCTGCGCGTCGAATGTAACCATACGAATGAGCCTAGACACTACCACGCATGACCGCTACTGCGTATAGACGCTACTGTGCCTAGTCACAATGCGCCTGGACGCTAATAAGCCTCGTCGCAATTGTGCCATGATTCAATGCGCTGACGCATTGCGCCGGGCATGTGCTCGCATATGGCCCAAGCTTGGTCGCGCGTATAGCCGACGCAAAGCCGTATATATGCCCGACCGTACGCCCTGAGCATGCGCCCGCACTAGCAACTGTGCAAGCAACTCGCGCATGAAAAGTGTGCACGAGCGCCATGCACCGATGCTGACATACTAAGTGCAAAGTTCGCCATCAAAGCACCACTTTGCACCCTTCGTCCGAGCTCGTGTCCGAGACTGAGTCCTAGTCCGAGTCGCTAAGCCCCTACAGGGCTTAGCTCCTATGGATTCCCAAAGTGAATGGCAAAACAAAGGTTTGTTCCATAGTTTGCAGCATCGGCCGATACCGATCCGGTACGGCCGATACCGATGCGATTTGAATGTCCCAATCCGATACCAATCGATACCCAATACTAACTGATAGCGACATTGGGGGTCTCTTTTCCGGTTAATTCGACAAAGAAAATTGGACGTAAAAGACCACTTACCAAGGGCGTGAAAATATTGTAAGGTTGAAAAAGCATGTAAAAGTTGAAAACTTATCTATCACATATAAGCCAATTGCCAAGAGTGACTACTATTTCATTCAATTTCAAAACTGCTAAGAGACAATACTAGAAATACTTAAAATTACGTTTAAATGTATAAAATATAATTTCTAAAATGTTCATAATTATCTGGTTTTCGATACCAAAAATTCCGATACTCCGATCCGAAACCGCCGATATTACCGATACCGCCGATCCCGATACTCATAGGAATGGTCCGATACCGATTTCGAAACCGATATTGCGAACCTTGGTTTGTTCTTTGTGATTTAAACTTGACCCTTTAGAAAAATCAACCCACATGGGCCACCACACTCCATGTGCATACTCCAACACGAGCACAGCTATATATTGAGGTATACACTTTGGTGGTTTTCCAATGTGGGGCTAAAAGTTCCCAAAGGAAAGTAGAAAACACCAACAATCTTCTACATCTATCTCATATATGATTGAGCGTTCCTCACAGTGACTGCCATCATGCATTAGGAGAGATGTCCCTTCGACTTGAATCTTTCTGCATGGGTCAAACAACAGTACGATACAAAAATGAACTAAGCTTTGAATTTTGCACCATAGCGGTTATTCTTCCTACTCACATCATGACATTAGTTGTGCCTCTGGTCGTACGTTAAAGGTCCTATGTCGACCTGGTCTCAGTGTATGTATCTTGGGTGTCTACAAGTTTACCCTCAAGAGACGGCCCACATCTCTATCCATAAACTTAGGTGAGTTCTTTTATGTAAAGAATTTTTAGCTTGAAACCTTGCGCTTCCTTGCGGTACTACGCCACTATGACATGGCACAAAGCCGAGGCTCTACCTCTTGTGGTGTCATACCACTGTAGCATGCGGTTACAGGCCTCTTTGTAGTGTTAAACTACTCAGCATTAAGCCTTGCGCTTCTATGCAGTACTGCGTCGCTGTGACATGGCCTAAAGACGAGGCTTTACATCTTTTACCTCATTGTGGTGTCCAACCACTGTAGCATGGGGACCCAGCCCCTTTGTAGTGCTGCCTACAACTCTCCATTTTTCAGCATTAGGCTATCTGTCTATATGCGGTCCTATGCCGCTGTAACTTGTCCCAAAGCCGAGACTTTATCCTGTAAACGTACCTCATGGTGGAATTATCCCACTGTAGCGTAGAGTACTATGCTCCTTTATAGTGCTAAGCTACCTGTACTTCCTGTCAAGCACGTTGGACATCCACGATGTCTGATAACTCATTAAGTCTAATAACTATCCTCTCACAAGATATGTTCTATTTATAAGAACTATTAGTAGACTACAGTGGAGGGATAATATTCCAACAACATCCCGAAGGACTAACCACTGTACCTGATATTCTTCCAGTTAGTAGTCCTCCCTTGAACCAAAAGTTTGATGCTGAGTAGATTTTTCTTTGAACTAATAGCATAAAACTTAATAGTAGGATTGTATAAACATAATATCAAATTTGCTTCAAGCCCATTTTTTTGCTGTATTCTCGACCAGCTGGCTCTTGAGGCCCTTTGTGAACGGATCTGCCAGATTCTCCTGATTTCGAACATCAACTACTGCAATGATGCCTCCTTTGATGCGATCATTCAGTGCCCTGCATCGTAGCCGCTCAGTCATCTTCTTGCCATTGAATAGGTCGTTCGATGCCACTGCTGCAGCCGTCTGGTTGTCATAATATACTGGAATAACAGGGATCTATGTACCAACCACCAAAAGATCAAACATGAGCTCCCGAAGCCATTCTGATTCATCTGCTACAGTAAACAATGCATAGAACTCAGACTCCATAGAAGAGTAAGAAAGCATGGTCTGCTTCTTCGATTTTCACGATATAGCAGTCCTTTTATGAAGAAGACATATCCTCCTATGGACCTCTCGCTCTCTTCTTCTGAGCACCAACTAGCATCACTAGAGCCTTCTACTACTGCAGGGTAACCACTGTAAAATAGTGCAAACCACTAAGTCCTCTTGAGGTATCTCATCACACGCTTTACAGCTTTTCAATAATTAACACCTGGATTGCTCGTGAATCGACTCAGCATGCCTACAACGAAAGCGATGTCAGGCCTGGTGGCATTCGTAGCATACATCAGGCTCCCGATGACGCTCGAATACTCCAGGTATCAGACTTTTTTCTTCTTTTGAATTTGGCTTCAGCTTGTGGTCACACCTGTAAGGAGTATCGATCCCTGGAAGATCCTGATATCTGTAGCGTGTGAGCATCTTTTCTATGTAATAAGCTTGTGATAAAGGCAGCTCAGCTTCCGTCCGGATAATCTTAATCCCTAGGATGACATCAGCTTCTCTCATGTTCTTCATACTGAACTTGGACGAGAGGAACTTTTTCGTCTTAGTGACACATACTATATCCGTATACGTACGAAGGATCAATATGTCATCCATATACAGACAAGCAATCACCTTCCTGCCCTCAGCAAACTTGGTGTACACACGCTTATCAGTCTCGCTGACTCTGTAGTTGTTTGACCTGATGACTTTGTCAAACTTTTTATGCTACAGTTTGGGGCTTGCTTTAGACCATACACAGATTTTACCAACTTGCAGAATTTGTCTTCAAGACCCTTGACGAAAAATCCTTCTGGTTATTGCATGTAAATCTCCTCTATCAGTTCTCCATTCAGAAATACTATTTTCACAACCATCTGATGAATAATCAGCTTATGGATAGCACCTATGGTAATCAGCATTCTGATACTAGTCATCCTTGCCACGGGAGCATACGTGTCAAAGTAGTCAATTTTCTGCTTCTGAGAAAACCCCTTGGCTACTAGTCCGGCTTTGAACTTATCAACAGTTCCATTAGCCCTCAACTTCTTCTTGAAGATCTATTTGCATCTGATAGGTTGAGCTTCTTCAGGTAGATCGACCAACTTTGTATTATTGGAAGTTATAGAGTCAAACTCGTCATTGACTGCCTCCTTCCAGAAAATAGCATCTCTGGTCTTCATTTTCTCATCATATGTAAGTGGATCAGCTTCCACATGATAGGTAACAAAGTCATCTTCAAAGTCCTTCGGCTTCCTCACTCGCTTTGCTCGCGGCTCAACGATTCAGGTTCAAATGTTATCTCATATGCGACAACTTCTTCTTGGAGTGTAACTTCCGGGAAGTACTCGTTTCTTCGGTATCAATGACGTTCTCTAAAATATCTGCGAGAATAATATTTTCTCCTTAGCAAAATCGTCTTTAAAGAACTCTACATCGTGAGATTCAAGGATATGATTTGATTCGATATCAAGGAACCTCCAAGCATCACTCTTATCAGCATAATCCAGAAATATGATTTTCATGGTCCTCGTCCCTAACTTCTGAATCTTGAGATCTGAAAGCTTCAAGTACGCCAAACACCCACACATTCGAATGACATTCAATTTGGGTCTGACCTTGAACCAGAGTTCATGAGGTATTGAACCAGAGTTCATGAGGTGTAATGTCAGATGCCATAAATGGAACTCTATAAAGAATAAAAGTGGCCATAAGCGCCGCTTCTCCCCAGTTGTATTTCGGAAGACCCGCATTCAGCAATATAGAATTTATCACCTCTGTCAACGTCTTGTTCTTTCTTTCTGCGACTCTATTGGATTGGTGAGAATACGGAGCAGTCGTTTCATTGACAATTCTATGTTCCTCACAGAATGATGCGAATTCCAAGGAACGGTACTCTATACCTCGATCACTTCTAAGTCTCTTGAGTTGTTGAATGGTTGACGTTCAGCTTCAGCTTTGAAGTCCTTAAATTTCTCGAACGCTTCATCTTTGGATTTGAGAAGATATACGAAGGCGTATTTTGAGAAATCGTCGATGAAAGTAATAAAATACTTCATCCCGGCTTTTGTGGAGAATTGCTTGAAGTCACAGATATTTGAGTGTACCGACTCCAGAAGATATGTACTCCTGTTCACTCTTCTGAACGGCTTTCTGACGATTTTTGTCTGAGCATATACTTCACATTTCTCTACCTCCTTACCCCCACATTTGGTGATAAGCCTAGACTAGACATCTTGTTAATTCTTTTACAATGCACATGTCCCAGTCTGCTATGCCATAACACAAGAGAGTAACCAGAAGTAGCAACTGCATTTATAATTTTAGAAGTCACAAGTTGCAGTTTAAACATTCCTTCGGTACAAAAAGCTTTGCCGAAGTAAGCTCCTTTGTAGGACATCATCATCTGACCAGCATTGATGTCCATTCTCAAGCCCATCTTGCACAACAGACTCCCCGAGATCAGGTTTTTGGTAATCATCTGCACGTGTTTCACGTTCTTCAGTGCAATTGACTTTCCGAGTCAACTTCAGCTCCACTGTTCTGATACCCTAAACTTTAGCCTGAGTCTTGTTCGCCATCGAAACCTTCTCATAAGTATGCTCATACTTGGTGAACAGTTTTTTGCTCGAGCAAACGTGACATGATGCACCAGTGTCCACCTACCAGTCAGTGTCCATGCCATTTGTTTCAACCTGCACAATCATAGCAATCAGGTTAAGGTCACCTTGCTCTTACAGCTGGACTTGGACCTACAGTCCTTCTTGTAGTGACCCTTCTTTCCACAGTTGTAGCATGTCACTCCAAACTTTGGCTTTGGCTTGAAAAGAGCCGACTTAACCTTCAACTGGTTAATGTCCTTCTTCTTGCTCTTGAAGGGAGCCTTCTCCTTTCCTTTATGATCACTAGACTGAACCATATTAGTCTTGGCCAACTGCTTGGTCAAATAGTCCACTTTCTGCTATCCTTTGGCATCATCTTCAATATAAATCCAGTACAGTAGATTATCGAGCTGGATTTCCATCTTCTTGCGGTACATGTCAGTCTTGAAAGTGATCCAGCCATGAGGAAGTCTGGTGACTATCGCACCCACCATGAACTTGTCTTCTTACTTCATGCCCTCTTCTACCAGCTTCATTTACAGCTTCAATAGTTCTTTGACTTGCGGCAACATCGTCTTCCCATCTTCAAATTGTATGGTAAAGAACTTCTCAACGAGATGGATTTTGGACATCTTCTCGTCAGTTTTTAATGCTTCTCTAGAGATTCTTAGACATCTCTAGCTTTCTTCTTTTTGATGTAGGACTCTGCTATAGAGTCATCCATAGCATTCAGAATCAATAACCTGTAGAGGTCGTTGTCTTTCTTCCACTTGGCGTACTTGGTCGTAGCGACACCGATAGCAAGTTCACCCCCATCTTCGGAAATGGTAGGTTTTGGATCTGTCAACACGTAGGTTGACAAGTTGAAGATTCAAGAAAATCTTTCTCTTCCAAATGTTGCAGTGTTCACCGTCAAACTTCTTAAGTTTGTGAAAACTTGTTTCGAGAAGGCTTGAACGGTTGGAGTCCATTCTTTCTTCTGTGATATTTCTACTTACAAGACACGAAGTCTTCACTCTAGCCAACAACATGGGAGAGAGGCGTAGATTCTACTTGCAAGACACAAAGTCTGTACTCTAGTCAACTCAAAAGAAACACTTAATGAATGTTATAATTTGATTTTAAGAAAATGTAAAATACAACAAAAAAGAGGAAAATAGTGTCATTCTCCTTACGTTTGCAAACGCTACAATGAGAAGGACACGAGATACAAAAAGAAAATACAAAAAGAAATATGGGTAAACAAGTTATCGGTGCTCAAAGAAAGATTCGCACTATACGCGATCTGCCCCCGGGAACCAGTAAGTTCAACTATGAACTTCTGGAACGCTCTTCGTCACCTTCGGAACTCAAAATAAGCTAGAAAAGGTCAATGCGCTCATGGACTTGTGGCTTCTGTTGCTGGTGCAGGGACTTACTGGAGTAGGATTTAGTAGCCCTCAAATCTCTCTCTTCCAACCACTCAAATGGTGGAGAGGTTTCTCTATTTATTGAACAGACTGGCACCCATGCGTGCATAGGAATGCCCATGCGTGTATGAGCACGGGCCAACCAAATCCCATGAAATCCAGATTCGTGTGCCGACACAGCAGCGTACAACACGCTACGCTTTGACAGTGCCGCTCACGCTATGCACTGACAGCAGGATCTGCTCGCATGCTCCCAATGAACATACGTTGCATGCACCGCATGCTGCTAGGGGAAATACCGCTGCGTGTTGGATACTGACATCGCCATTGCACACCGAAAGGAACCATATGAATGTGCCTAGACGCTACTGTAGGTGACCGCAATACGCTTGGACGCTAATGTGCCATGCCTCAATGCGCCGATGCATAGCTCCACGCATACGCTCTCATATAGTATAAGCACCCTTATTTTTTGGAAATTGTTTTTCTAGTTATTTTTCGATAGCAGGAGATTGATGAGTTTAATACATATGCTCTAGTAGCTAAGGTGTCAACTGTCAGGATGACGATGACCGGTACTTCTATTCATAAAGCTGATTCTTCATCAGAATGTCAAGACAATATTTCTGGATATGGATACGATAGTAGGCATTCTTACGCAACAGTCATATGGATTTGTCGTTCATGGTCTTGAAGACAAAGCCTGCAGGATTGGTGAAATCAATGTACGGCCTGATGCAAGCTTCCAATCTATGGCATAAGAAGTATGACCTAGTCAATAGGTCAAATGGCTACAGGATCAGCGGGACTTATATGTGTGCTTACATGAATTTCGCTGGTGAAAGAGGAGTCATCGTTTGTCTCTATATGGATGACATACTGATGTGTCACTAAAACAAAGATGTTCCTCACGTCCAGATTTTGTGTGAAGGATATGGAAGATATGGATGTTATCATGGAAATTTAGATAATTCGGACAGAAGTTGAGCTTGCTCTGTCACAAGCTCACTACGTGGAAAGTTACTCAAACGCTATGGATATCAGGATGTTCTAGGGATCAATATAGGTGTGATCAAAAGCTGAAGCCAGATCCTGGAGAAGCGTCAGACAGTTGATTACTCGAGCATCATCTGGAGTTTGATGTAGGCTACAAATACCACTAGGCTTGACATAGCTTTTGTTGTAGGCATGCCGAATCGGTTCACATGCAATCCAAGTGTTGATCTTTGGAAAGCTATAAAGAGAGTAATGGAATATCTCTCAGGAACTCAGAAGGATGCACTACAGCGGTTACCCTGTAGGGGTAGAAGGCTTCAGTGATGCCAGTTGGTGCTCATAAGGAGAGAAAGAAGAGATTACATCTTCTAAATGAGTGTATATGCTATATCAAAGAAGTTGAAGAATTAGATCCATGGGTAGTGCTGCTATATCGAGGAAGTCAAAGAAGCAGACCATTCTCTTACTATAGAATCTGAGTTCTATTAGCTGCAATGGATGAAGCAAAATTGCTTCGGGTATGAAGCAGAATGGCTTCGGGAGCTCAGGAACGATCTTTCTGTAGTTGGTACGTAAATCCGGATGATGCCGATGTATTACGACAACCAGACACGATTTTTCTGTGGTTGGTATGCCAATCCGGGTGATGCCGATGTACTGTGACAACCAGGTGGCTGCAACAGTGTTATCGGATGATCTTTTCAATAATGAGAAGAAAATTGTGCGTCTAAGGCACAAGGCACTGAGTGAGCGCATCGAGCGTGGATCGTTACAGTTGATGATGTTCAGAGTTAGAAGAATTTGACGGATTCGTTCATCAAGGCCTCAAGTGTAAGTTGGTCGAGGACTCAGTAAGAAAATAGGCTTAATAGACCTCTGATATTATGTCTTTGCAATCCTACCATAAAGTTCTATATTATTGGTTCAAAGAGAAATCTACCAGACATCTAGCTTTTGTTTCAAGGGAGGACCATTGACTAGAGGAATATCATGAACAGTGAGCAATCCTTTGAGACATTACAGAATTATGGACCCAGAACCACTGTTATCTCTGATATTGTGTCTCTATAATCCTACCATAAAGTTTATGCTATTAGTTCAAAGGAAAATCTACCAAGCATCTAGCTTTTGGTTCAATGGAGGACCATTGACTGGAAGAATATTCGGAAGAGTGGACAATCCTTTGGGACATTGTGGGATTACGAACACAGAACCAATGTTGTCTCTTGTTTATTCTTTGTATAGAACAAAGTTCTGTCAGATGATGGCTTGGAAGCCTTAATGAGTTCTCAGGCATTTGGAATATTCGACGTACTTTACAGGAAGCATGGGTTGTACAGTACTACAAAGGAGCGTATTACTCCATGCTACAGTAGTGTGATACCACATGAGGTACCTAGTAAGGGTAAAGTCTCGGGTTTGGGCCAAGTCATAGCAGCGTAGCACCGCATATAGGCAAGTGGACCTAATGCTGTAGAATGAAAAGTGGTAGACAACACTACGAAGAGGCTGGACTTCATGTTACAGTGGTGTGATACCACATAAGGTACCTAGGAAGGGTAAAGCCTCAGCTTCGCGAGCCATGTCACGGTGGCATAACACCGCAAGGAAGCGAAAGACTTCATGCTGGAAAGTTTGGCACTACAAAGAGGTGGCCTCATGCTACAGTAGTATGACACCACATGAGATATAGCCTTAGCTTTGGGCCATGTCATAGCGGCGTAGCACCGTAAGGAAGCAAAAGCTTTCATACCAAGACTCTTTAAAAGAACTCAGCTAGAGTGTCTGGAAAGAGATATAGACCGTCTCTTGAGGGAAACCATGTTGACTCCTAATATACATACGCCAAAACCAGGTGGACACATGACCTTTAATGTGCAACCAAAAGTACAGTTGATGTCATTATGTGAGTGGGAATAATTACAGTAATGGTGCAAAATTCAAGGCTTAGTCCATTCTTATATCGTGCTGTTATTTAACCCATGCGGAAAGATTCAAGTTGTAGTGACATCTATCCTAATGCATGATAGACAATAACGGTGGGGAACACTCAACCTATATATATTGAGTTATATGGGGGATTGTTAGTGTTTTTCTTTTGGACTAGTATAAAATAGTCCCATATCGACTACACCACTAAGTGCGTATCTCAATATAATATCTAGCATGTGTTGAGGTGTGTATAGAGGGTGTAGTGGGGCTTATGTGGGTGACATGTGGGGGTATTTTCCTAAAAGAAAAAAGAATTAGCTCCAACAAGGAAGCTTGTTGCTTTTTTTCGTTCGAACTCGGACACGGGCTCAGGGATACTTCGTGCATGTATGGAAGCGTATAAGGGGGTAGGCGTAGACTGGCACACGATATGCTGATTGCAGGATGATCTAAAATATCAAACTATTTTTGAGTATTGGTATTTTACTCCCACATCGGATAGGAGAAAAAGTGAAGTCTCTCTCCACTCTATATATAGAGCCCCTGGCCTCCTTTGTAAGATGTACCAAATAAGAAAGCAAAGGGAGTCCATTGAGTCCAGGGAGCTTGTTCGAGTCATGAAAAGTTGACTAATGAGCGTTTCAGAAGTTTTTTGAGAACTTGTTGGTTCCTGGGAGCATATCGCGATGTACAAGTCTTGCTTTGAGCAACGATGGTCTTCACCACCCCGCAAAAAATAATATTTTTTTATTATTTCTTCTTCTCCTTTCTTTTTCTATTTGTAATATGTTCTATCCTAATTCCAACATGTTTGCAAGGAAGAACATTCTCTTTCTATCAGTTTGTATTTGAGAGAGGAAGTTGTAATCTGAAAGGATAGTAGTATTTTTGTGGCTTCATGTACTTTTGGAGAGCAACTCGTTTGCAGGAATCTTCGAATTCCTAAAACTCAGTTCAGGTACTTTTGGATAGAAAACTCGTTTGCTGGAATCTCCGAAATCCTAAAACTCAGTTCAGGTACTTTTGGAGAGCAAACTCGTTTGCCGAAATCTTCGAAGTCCTAAAACTCAGTTCAGGTACTTTTGGAGAGCAAAGTCATTTACCAGAATCTCCGAAGTCCTAAAACTGGTTAAGGAGATTAGGAGAGCAAATTTATTTGTAAGAGGTTTCCTAAATCCTTCAAAGTCAGAACAGAGAGCAAATTTATTTGCAAGAGGTCTATGTGTCTGACAGTTTCTATATTAGGACAGAGAGGAAAATTTATTTTGCAAGAAGTCTCTTAAATTCTGATCGTTCTTCCATCTAGATCTATTTCAAAAATAACAACCTTCATCCAAATGCCCCCTAAGTTGATACTAGATTTGCACCCACACATTAAATTTTTATCTTTGTCTTGCATCTTTACCTTTTTGCCTTGTTTATGACCATAGATTTTTTTTGAGAAAAATATGAGCATAGAAATCGTAGTTCAAAAACTTCAAGTTGGAAAGCCTAAGAAAATTATAATTTCTTTCATATTTTGCATGCATCCTACACGAATTTGATTCACAGCTAGCCTTTAGTTCATATGCTTTAATACTTTCATGTTCATCAGAGTATCGGCACTTGAGGAAGCGCCTTTCTGACTACTTCTATTTGTGTTTATTGCAGACGGTAATGCCAGGTTCTATGTCGTCACATATGGTATGGAGAAGATGGTTATGTATATGATGGAAAGATATGGAGATATCCTAATGTTTGTAACAGAAAATGGTGAGTGACGAAAAATGCACAAACATCAAAGTTTTCTTTCTTCTTCTTCTTCTTCTTCTTCCAAATCTTACAAATGCCAGTTGATCTGATTTGATTTATCCCAAGGTTTTGCACAAGCGAGTAGTAAGAACGCAACTGCGAAAGATCTGCTCGACGATTCTGACACAGTAGAATATCTGGAAAGCTACCTCACTTCACTAACGCCATCAGGTATTATGGGGAGCTCACTGTTCTTTCCTATTCTTCCCTTTACTTCGAGAGACCCTTCGTTTGGAAATTATTCCTAAAGCGTGCAATCACAAGTTGCAGAAACTAAAGATAGGAATTAAAAGTAGAGAATTTGAGACACGTTACAAACGTTGTCCATAGAATGGGAACAATGCAGCAGGTTCCTAGCGATCAAAAGAAGATGAAAAGCCGAAACTGATGATCTTGTGCAGGATTCTCATCCGATTAATCCCTTAATGGGATTGCGTGAGAATATGTCCAAAAAGGTTATGTGAGATTAGGTCCGAAAAAGGAAGAAGATGATTCTCAACCCATTAATTCCGAAATTATGTGAGAAAAAGAAGAAGAAGATTCTCATCCTCCCAAACTATGTGAGAATAGGAAAGGAGATGATTGTCATCCCTCTTTAACATTGATATTCTCAACCCATTAATCCCGTAACGGGAGTATGTGAGAATAGGAAGAAGATGGAAAATCGAAAAGTCCTAAGTCTGCGACTAATAAACGCGAAAATTTACTTCCAATAAAGTAGAATTAGCACTTTAAACAAAGAAGAGTTCTCTCTCCTATTCAATGTGATGTGAGACTAAGCTATCTCCTTATTGAATCAGAGTTAGTTAAATGTTGCTCCATAGAAGCAACACAATTAACACCTTCTATTTCAGATTAAGTTATTGGTATTTCTTTGTATTAAGCAACAAATTTTAAACATTATGTGTTACATTACAGGAAAGGAGATGATGTAAGGGGCTACTTCGCTTGGGCTCTAGTCGACAATTTTGAATGGCTATACAGCTACACACTGCAATTTGGTCTCTGTTATGTCAATTTTGATACGCAAGAGAGGGTTCCAAAGTTATCAGCTAAATGGTACAAAAAACTCCTTCAAGGTTCCAACCTTCAACAGAAGGCAAAGATCAATGTGAACAGGAGGGTAATTGTCACTACCACTTTTCTTGCTTGAGGATATTTTGGTCATTTTTAAAATTTTGGAATTATTTTGGGAATTATTATTATTAATTATATTTATTATAATTTTAAGTGATTTTTAGTATAATTGTTTTGGTGCTATTTTAGACTTTGACTGGTGTTGACTTTGGAGACTGTCCTAGAGGCTAACCTAGGTCATGACTATTGGGTTAGGTTAAGAAACCTTAGCTTGACCTAAGTTAGTGATAATTAACTCATTAGAATTAGTTTGGGGAAATTAGGAATTAGTTTGATTAAGGAATGGCTTGTGATTTCACAAGTCATTATTATGACTTAAAGCCTTAAAGGCCCAACCCAACCAAGTGAACCTAGTGAAACCCTAGCCCTATTCCAGCCCATGGCCGGCCACCTTAGGTCCCCTCTCCCCTATTTAATCCCCTCCTAGAAATTAGGGCTAGCCTCCATTAGGAATTATTTGCTAGTTTGGAAAGAGGTGAGTCTCCATCTTCCATAAATCATAGAAAATCCATTTCAACTCCTTTTTCCTCCAAACCAATTGCATTAGGACCTAAATTTAGTCCACTTGCTGT
This sequence comes from Iris pallida, assembly GCA_029216955.1. NCBI lineage: Eukaryota > Viridiplantae > Streptophyta > Magnoliopsida > Asparagales > Iridaceae > Iris > Iris pallida. The sequence continues at coordinate 19,701,328 of JANAVB010032618.1, read as the reverse complement.
TGGTATTAAGTATTTTTTAGGAAGGAATCAATTTGAAGGAATTTGGTGGCTTGAGGAACCACTTTCATTTGGGGATTTTGAGCCTTTGCACATCAATAGGTAAAATCTATTCCTCTCTATAAAATTTTTGTTTATTTGCATTTCTAGGATGCCCTAGGTCTACCCTAGCTGTAGGACTAGCTAACCCTAGGTTTTGGGTCTTATATGTGTCCGTATCGGACACGTATCAGCCTACACGTATAGGTGTTTGGTGAAATGCCCCAAAGGGCATTTCGTTTGAATTTTTGGATTGTATTTGAATAGGAAGTTAGGTCTTGACCTCGCTTATGGATTTCCATTGCACTGACCACGTTCTTGTGTCGTGTCGTGTCGCCACAGACACGTGGACACGCGGTCGCGCACGTGCGCGCGCTGGCAGGACGCATGCCCTGCTACTCGGGCCTGATTCCGAGCTGGACACGATGTTTTGGCTCACGAAACTAGACACACGTGTCATACTCGTGACTGACACAAGATTCCTAGAGCGACACGAGCTCTCGTGTTGTGTCGGACACACATTTGTGCGTGCACAGGGTGCTTACTGTGCGGTTCAGTGCACTGGGTATTGGTTTCTGTTTTAATTCGATTTTAAATGCTTTTAATTATATTTTTATTGCTAAATTAAACCCAAATATGATGTATAATATCTGTTAGATTTAGTTTGTATGTTAAATTAGGTTTAATATGGAATATTGGATTCGAATTGGGTTTTGTTGCATGTTCCTGATACTGTTCTGATACATTGTCTTTTCAGTAATTTCCTAAACCATTTTAATCCCTGTTAATTTATGTTTTGCCCTGTTAATTTTCCCCAAATGTTTATAGTTCATGTTTAGTTCATATTTACATTCAATTGGACTTTTATGGTGTGTTAATGGAATTTGGCATGTGAAGTTGATTCAATTTTCTGTTAACTGATACTTGATTCATCCTCTTTTTAAACTGAATGGATAGACTGAGATTCATTTTCTTTAACTGGGAATGGACTCTTAACCTGAACTAGGATTCCTAATACCTGATAATGCTTTCATTCCTTAAATAACTGACTTCCATTTCATTGCACTGTAAATTATTTCCTTAATACTAATTCCAGATTTTACATTGTATATAGTTCACTGTTAACTGAGATTCTCATTCCTATAAAAACCTGAGAATAGAAGCTAAAAACCTGAGATTAGAATGAATGAATTATTCCTTGAATTGGTTCCTTTTTCCTCCACTGTTTTACTGATTCCCATTTCATATTTTTACTGTTTTCATTCCTTTGCAACCTGAAACCTAGTTACTTGTTACTGCCAAGGTTAGCAGCCCACCATTTCCTGGATTTCATAATTGATATCCAGGTTATTCTATAAACACACTGTTTACTTTTTTTTTCAGTTTTCACATATGAACATGCCACTGATTTTAGGATTTATATACTCACACGCACACAGGTTGCATTTCACTGTTTTTCCCAGATTTCACATTATGGATTAGTACACTGTTTGCATTGCTTCACAGTATCAAACCATTCACTGATTCCAGATTTTCTTCAACTATTAAATTTTAGATTTCATTATGTGGTTAGTTCACTGTGTTGGGTTATTTGTTTTGAACTGGACACCACACTGTCTTCTTGACAGTTCACCCTCACACCCCCATTCTCATGACACACACACCACCACATTCCCTTCCATTCCCTATATGTATATATATTGAGATGTTTTATATAATGGGTGATACCATATGATATAATATGGATATATATAATATATGTGTAGTATACATATAGTAGCCTATAGGTTATGTATTTTCTGAGTTATATTATATAATAGATCAATGTGTGTATTCTATATTAGATTGTATGATATATTATGTGTGTATTAAAGTTAGGCTTATGATTTGACTTGTGTAGATGTGTTATGGGTTGGCTTATGGCATGGTATTGCCTGGTGAGCCTAGATTAGACTTGTTAGTCTTGTTAGACTTACAATAGACTAGTTAGACTAGTATAGACTAGTTTGACTTAGGTTTGACTTGGTTGACCTAGTTTGACTTCTAGGGTTGACCAGAGTTGACCAAGAGTTGACTTTGGTCTAGATTGACCTAGATTCATGTAGAATGCATTGACTTGCATCTTCTTATCATTGTAGACTCATAGTGACTTGTACTGTTCTATAGGAGACAGACACCACTCCTCGGACAGTAGATTTCCTTCAGATTCTCAGGATATAGGCGAGTACATTCTCTGATCATTTCATATCCTGCATTAGGAGTATATTTTCTGCTTTAGATTATTTTATATGATGCTGACACGTTGGAAACACGGATTAGTACTATATGGATCTTGTTGTGCGATGTTATCCCCTTAGCGGATACATCGGGTATTCGTGTTCATGTACTTTATCGTGAACATCGTGTACTCCTTGTATTTGTGACATTCGTGTACGAAACGTGTGAAATCGTGTATAATCATGTATTCACATGACCTTCATGTACAATAACATAACTTAACTAGATCCTTGTGTATTGATTGGGGCGGGGAAGTAGAAGTGGTTATATATTCAATCCAGTAGATTACTCGTGTACAACCTCTGTAGATTACTCGTGTACAACATCGTGCCGTCTACATAACCATCTTGTGCTCTGAATCACTAGCACTGTTAGTTCTTTATATACTGTAGCTATTTATTTACAGTTTGTCTCTTTTTATCATGTATTTCTTTCAGTATCTTGTATCTTACTCTCTAGCATGATTATATATCCTGACCTGCTATGATTTGGTGAGATGTACTGTGCTCGCTCCTGTCGTGACTGGACCTGTTGAAAATTTTACAGAGGACGAGGCTGAGGCGTTCTGCTCTACGTACTTTAGATGAGTGCCTGGACTTGGACCAGCAGCAGGATCCACTAGCAGTAGATGACACTCCCTTAGATTAGGATTGTCTTTACTTTACTTGGATTACTGTATATAGTTTTTAGAGATTTTGGGATATGTATTTATTTAGACACTTAGAATTCTGGATTTGTATCTCTGTGATTTCTTCTGTTCTGGATATCATCTTTTATATTATTCTATCTTATCCTGTTCAACCTTAGCTGTGATTGAGATATATTCTGTTATGTCACCCCCATTCGGGGAGTATAACTGTTTATTACCTTAAACTATTAGATGTTGTGACCTAGGACATCGTTCTACCGCCGACACTGCGGCGTAGGCTGGACGTACCCACGTCCCGTGCCCTTACTCTAGGGTGCGGATCGTGACACATTTTTAGTGGTGGCCCATGCAGGTCTAGGTTGGAAATGTGGTGGTATTCGAACTAGAATATCGCTGCAGCCTGCAGTAGGAATTAGTATATTTTTGAAGGTACTCAATCACACTAGGAAAATTTCTTATCAGATTCTGTATATCTATTTTGCTGCTTATTGTCTTCCTTAGAAATTTAAACTGTCCTCCTTTGATATTTTGATTCATTCTCAGTAATTGTTTCTTGTTGATCTGTGTCTCCAGGATGGTTGAGACGCGATCGCATCGCCCTGTACTGGAAGACGCTGGAGAGGGGTCTAGCACCTCTCGACCTCAGCAGCATCCAGCTCCCGATGCCACAGGGCCAGTGCAGCCCTCAGGAGTCGGTGTTTCTGCCACTTTTGGAGGAGCACCTCCACCAGTCAGGAGGCCGAGTGTTGTGATTCCTGAGATCCTTCCACCGCAGCAGCCTCCGCCTGCGGGGATGGTAGATGCTGCACATCTCTTCTCCTTCGTGGAGAGGATTCTGGAGTCCCACCAGCAGCAGCAGACGAGACAGACTGCAGATTTCAGGCAGGGGATCGATGAGGCACACCAGCTGGTTCGCACTACAGTCGAGATGATCACAGCTCAGGGGACCCAGCTGCAGCCCCGTCGGAGGGAGAAGGATATTCAGGACTTCCAGAAGATGCACCCTCGGGAGTTCTTCGGCACAGAGGGCATCCACTATGCCGACGACTGGATAGAGCATATCGAGGAGATATTCAGGCTGGCGGAGATACCAGATCGACTCCAGATCGAGGCGGCGGGCAGTCAGATGCAGGACTTAGCCCGTGCGTGGTATCAGACAGATTCCAGGGTGGGAGTTGAGGGCCAGACTTGGGCCCAGTTCAAGGAGCTGTTTAAGGAGCAGTTCTTTCCTGATGTGGCCTTGGGAGGTATCGAGGCAAAGTTCGAGGCTCCGGTTCAGGGGAACCAGACGGTAGCTGAGTATGCTGTGAAGTTTTGTAGACTGGCCCGTTTCATAGATGACTTGACAGAGAAGACGAAGGCGAGGAAGTTTCGCCGAGGTCTGATTAGAGAGGTTCGGTCACTGACTAAGAGCGACCGGAACGCTACATTTGCTGAGATATTTTCTGGGGCTATGGCGGCGGAGGACGACCTAGGGCTGAAGCAGAAGAGGGGTCGTGACTTCCAGGGTGGTAGCAGCAGTCAGGGGCAGGCCAAGAGGCCTCACTTCCAGCATCAGCAGCCACAGAGGCCAGTTCAGCAGTATCAGCAGCAGCACCAGCATCAGGGTCGTGCACCTTTTCAGCAGGTACAGCACCAGCAACAGAGAGGGCAGCAGGCACCCAGGCAGCAGGCTGTTGGTTGTACTTTCTGCAAGAAGCCTGGGCACAAGTGGGAGGAGTGCAGGAAGAGACTTGGCAGATGCTTGATGTGTGGATCAGCGGATCACCAGATGCGAGATTGTCCAGTGGCGTCGATGCGTCCGATACCAGGAGGAGCTGGGGCTGCCAAGGCTCCAGCAGGTCAGCCGAGGGGACCAGTCCTGCAGACCCAGCACTAGAGGTTCCAGCAGCACCAGCAGCAGGCACGAGGTGGACAGCAGGGGCGAGCTTTCACCATGGCAGCTGAGGATGCCGAGGCCATCGGAGAGCTGATAGCAGGTTCGGTTCTCCTCGACTCCCTTCCCGTATTTGCACTCTTTGATTCCGGGGCTTCCTACAGCTTTGTGTCAGTATCGTATGCTATTAGACACATTCTGGTTTCTGAACCATTGCCTAGGACCTGCAAGATCACGACCGGGGGTGGGGTCATCCTCGTGAGTGATGTTTACAGAGGACGGAGCATCATATTGGGAGGCCGTGAGTTGGGAGTGAGTTTACTCATCATGCCACTACCGAACTACGACATTGTATTAGGTACGGACTGGCTGAGTAGACACCACGCCCGTATTGATTGCCGAGGGGATAGAGTTTTGTTTGGGGCGCCAGGAGAGCCAGAGTTTGAGTATACCCGGCGGCAGACAGAGCAGGATAGTGGCATCTTCTGTGGAGCTTCAGTTGAGGAGCAGGTGGCTCCGCATCCCTTGATCGCAGAGTTTATGGACGTATTTCCAGAGGAGTTGCCAGGGCTTCCACCGGACAGGGATGTAGAGTTCTCGATAGACTTGGTTTCCGGCGCAGAACCGATATCTCATCATGTCTATCGAGTGAACAACAGTGAATTGGTGGAGCTAAAGAAGCAGGTGGATGAGCTGCAGGACAAGGGGTTCATCCGATCTAGTTTTTCACCTTGGGGTGCACCGGTACTTTTCGTACCCAAGAAGGATGGGTTGGTACGGATGTGTATCGACTACAGGGCACTTAACAACCTGACGATCAAGAACAGATACCGTCTACCGCGGATCGATGATCTCTTTGATCAGTTGAGCGGAGCTCAGGTGTTCTCCAAGATTGATTTGAGGTCAGGTTATCACTAGGTGAAGGTGAAGAGGGAGGATATTCCCAAGACCGCTTTCAGGACGCGGTACGGGCAGTTTGAGTTTTTGGTTATGTCGTTTGGGCTGACCAATGCACCAGCAGTGTTTATGAACCTTATGAACAAGGTGTTCCACCAGTACTTGGACAAGTTCGTGGTGGTATTCATTGTTGATATCCTGGTGTATTCTAAGACAGAGGGGGAGCACGAGGAGCACTTGAGAGTGGTGCTAGAGACACTCAGGAGGGAGAGATTGTACGGCAAGCTCTCGAAGTGCGAGTTCTTCCTCGACAGAGTTGATTTCTTGGGTCATGTGGTGACTGGAGATGGTATCTCAGTAGACCCGAAGAAGATCTCAGCAGTTGAGGCTTGGACAGCGCCGACTTCAGTGGCAGAGATCAGGAGTTTCCTGGGGCTGGCAGGATATTATAGGAGATTTGTGCAGGATTTCTTCCGGGTTGCAGAGCCGTTGACTCGGTTGACCCGGAAGGATACTGAGTTTGTTTGGTCAGAGGAGTGTCAGGCAGCTTTTGATGAGTTGAAGAAGCGGCTTACGACAGCTCTGATTCTGACATTGCCTTCAGGATCGGGTGGATTTACTATTTATAGTGATGCTTCAGGGAAGGGGCTGGGTTGTGTCTTGCAGCAGCATGGGAAGGTGATTGCCTATGCTTCCAGGCAGTTACGTCCCCATGAAAGGAACTACCCTACCTATGACCTGGAGCTGGCAGCGGTGATTTTTGCTTTGAAGTTGTGGAAGCACTATCTGTATGGCGAGAGGGTAGAGATTTTCACAGATCACAAGAGCTTGAAGTATGTGTTTACACAGAAAGAGCTCAACATGAGGCAATGCAGATGGCTAGAGTTGATAAAGGACTTTGACATCTCACTTCAGTATCACCCGGGGAAGGCCAACGTGGTTGCCGATGCCATGAGTAGGTATCCGACAGCCATGTGTTTGACTATGGATCGGCACTTGCTTGCAGACTTGGAGAGGCTTAGGATTGAGGTGATTGTGCCAGGTGTGCAGATGCAGTTATGGGGCCTTCAGATACAATCGGACTTGATGGAGAGGATCAAGGCGACGCAGTTTAAGGATGTGGCTCTGCGGTGTATCCGAGAGCAGGTTCGTGCAGGGTTGGTGGATGGTGAGTTTTCACTTGCAGAGGATGGTTCCCTGAGGCACGGTTCCCGGTTATGTGTGCCTATCGAGGAGCTCAGAGAGCAGATCATGCAGGAGGCTCACAGATCATAGTACTCTATACATCCTGGTGCCAACAAGATGTATAGGGATCTGCGAGAGCATGTCTGGTGGTACAGGATGAAGCAGGAGGTGTCCTACTTCGTAGTTAGATGCTTGGTCTGTCAGCAGGTCAAGGCAGAGAGGCAGAGGAACGGAGGATTATTGCAGCCGTTGCCCATTCCAGAGTAGAAGTGGGAACATATCACCATGGATTTTGTATCTGGGTTGCCGTGTACACCAGGAGGGAAAGACGTGATTTGGGTCATCGTTGACAGGTTGACCAAATCGGCCTACTTCTTGCCATTCAAGGTGGGTACGTCTACAGAGAGGCTTGCGGAGTTGTATATGAGGCAGATAGTCAGGATTCATGGAGTTCCCGTCAGCATAGTCTCAGATCGGGATAGTCGCTTTACTTCCTATTTCTGGAGGAGTCTGCAGACTAGCTTGGACACTCAGCTCAAGTTTAGTACTGCATACCACCCCCAGACGGACGGACAGTCAGAGAGGACTATTCAGACACTTGAGGATATGCTGCAGACGTACGTCCTGAATTTTAGAGGTTCCTGGGAGGATCATCTATATTTGGTGGAGTTTGCTTACAACAACAGTTATCAGGCCAGCATTAAGATGTCACCGTTTGAGGCTCTGTACGGGCGTAGGTGTCGTACACCCTTATCTTGGGATGATGTTGGAGAGCGAGCTTTACTGGAACCAGAGATGGTTGTTGACGCAGCCGAGAAGGTGAAGCTCATCAGGAACAGACTTCGCGTGGCGCAGGGCAGACATCGGCACTGGGCCGATAGCCACCGGAGGTCGTTGGAGTTTGAGGTACAGATTTAGAGATAGGATTAGAAGTAGGTTGTTTTTTTTGTTTTTTTATTGATCGTGTTTGATTTTTAGTAACTTGAGACCTTGCTTGTGATTAGGTTGGAGACATGGTTTTTCTGCGGATATCTCCGATACGTGGTACGATACGTTTTGGTGGAGGTGGGAAGCTTAGCCCGCGCTTTATCGGCCCTTTCGTTATCAGCGGGAGAGTCGGTGACGTGGCTTACAGGCTAGACTTGCCACCTGCACTAGTGGGAGTTCATAACGTATTCCACGTATCACAGTTGAGATGGTACGTGGCTGACCCTAGCCATGTGCTCGATCATTCGGAGATTGAGGTTGGACCTACTCTCAGTAATCCAGAGCAGCCTATGGAGATTCTGGATCGCCGGGAGAAGGTACTGAGGAACCAGGTGATACCTTTGGTACGCGTCGCATGGAGGCATCATTCTCCAGGAGAGTCTACCTGGGAGCGGGAGGATGAGATGCGCGAGCGGTACCCCTATCTTTTTGGACCTTGAGGTATACTTTTCTATCCTTCTCAGTAGTTTAGTTTCGCCTTAAATTTCGAGGACGAAATTATTTTAAGGGGGGTAGATTTGTCACTACCACTTTTCTAGCTTGAGAGTATTTTGGTCATTTTTAAAATTTTGGAATTATTTTGGGAATTATTATTATTAATTATATTTATTAGAATTTTAAGTGATTTTTAGTATAATTATTTTGGTGCTATTTTAGACTTTGACTGGTGTTGACTTTGGAGACTGTCCTAGAGGCTAACCTAGGTCATGACTATTGGGTTAGGTTAAGAAACCTTAGCTTGACCTAAGTTAGTGATAATTAACTCATTAGAATTAGTTTGGGGAAATTAGGAATTAGTTTGATTAAGGAATGGCTTGTGATTTCACAAGTCATTATTATGACTTAAAGCCTTAAAGGCCCAACCCAACCAAGTGAACCTAGTGAAACCCTAGCCCTATTCCAGCCCATGGCCGGCCACCTTAGGTCCCCTCTCCCCTATTTAATCCCCTCCTAGAAATTAGGGCTAGCCTCCATTAGGAATTATTTGCTAGTTTGGAAAGAGGTGAGTCTCCATCTTCCATAAATTATAGAAAATCCATTTCAACTCCTTTTTCCTCCAAGCCAATTGCATTAGGACCTAAATTTAGTCTACTTGCTGTTGGTATTGAGTATTTTCAGGAAGGAATCAATTTGAAGGAATTTGGTGGCTTGAGGAACCACTTTTATTTGGAGATTTTGAGCCTTTGCACATCAATAGGTAATATCTATTCCTCTTCATGAAATTTCTATTTATTTGCATTTCTAGGATGCCCTAGGTCTACCCTAGCTATAGGACTAGCTAACCCTAGGTTTTGGGTCCTATACGTGTCCGTATCGGATATGTATCAGCCTACACGTATAGGTGTTTGGTGAAATGCCCCAAAGGGCATTTCGTTTAAATTTCTGGATTGTATTTGAATAGGAAGTTAGGTCTTGACCTCGCTTATGGATTTCCATTGCACTGAGCACGTTCTTGTGTTGCGTCATGTCGCCACAGACACGTGGACACGCGGTCGCGCACGTGCGCGTGCTGGCAGGACGCATGCCCTGCTACTCGGGCCTGATTTTGAGCTGGACACGACGTTTTGGCTCACAAAACTAGACACACGTGTCGTACTCGTACCTGACACGAGATTCCCAGAGTGACACGAGCTCTCGTGTCGTGTCGGACACGCATTTGCGCGTGCACAGGGTGCTTACTGTGCGGTTCAGTGCACTGGGTATTGGTTTCTGTTTTAATTCAATTTTAAATGCTTTTAATTATGTTTTTATTGCTAAATTAAACCCAAATATGATGTATAATCTCTGTTAGATTTAGTTTGCATGTTAAATTAGGTTTCATATGGAATATTGAATTCGAATTGGGTTTTGTTGCATGTTCCTGATACTGTTCTGATACATTATCTTTTCAGTAATTTCCTAAACCATTTTAATTCCTGTTAATTTATGTTTTGCCCTGTTAATTCCCCCCACATGTTTATAGTTCATGTTTAGTTCATATTTACGTTCAATTGGACTTTTATGGTGTGTTAATAGAATTTGGCATGTGAAGTTGATTCAATTTTCTGGTAACTGATACTTGATTCATCCTCTTTTTAAACTGAATGGATAGACTGAGATTCATTTTGTTTAACTGGAAATGGCCTCTTAACCTGAACTAGGATTCCTAATACCTGATAATGCTTTCATTCCTTAAATAACTGACTTCCATTTCATTGCACTGTAAATTATTTCCTTAATACTAATTCCAGATTTTACATTGTATATAGTTCACTGTTAACTGAGATTCTCATTCCTATAAAAACCTGAGAATGGAAGCTAAAAACCTGAGATTAGAATGAATGAATTATTCCTTGAATTGGTTCCTTTTTCCTTCACTGTTTTACTGATTCCTATTTCATATTTTTACTGTCTTCATTCCTTGGCAACCTGAAACCTAGTTACTTGTTACTGCCAAGGTTAGCAGCCCACCATTTCCTAGATTTCACAATTGATATCCAGGTTATTCTATATACACACTGTTTACATTTTTTTCAGTTTTCACATATGAACATGCCACTGATTTCAGGATTTGTACACTCACACGCACACAGGTTGCATTTCCCTATTTTTTTTCCAGATTTCACATTATGGATTAGTACACTGTTTGCATTGCTTCACAGTATCAAACCATTCACTGATTCCAGATTTTCTTCAACTATTAAATTTCAGATTTCATTATGTGGTTAGTTCACTGTGTTGGGTTATTTGTTTTGAACTGGACACCACACTGTCCTCTTAACAGTTCACCCTCACACCTCCATTCTCATGACACACACCACCACATTCCCGTCCATTCCCTATATGTATATATATTGAGATGTATTATATAATGGGTGATACCATATGATATAATATGGATATATATAATATATGTGTGGTATACATATAGTAGCCTATATGTTATGTATTTTCTAAGTTATATTATATAATAGATCAATGTGTGTATTCTATATTAGATTGTATGATATATTAATGTGTGTATTAAAGTTAGGCTTATGATTTGACTTGTGTAGATGTGTTATGGGTTGGCTTATGGCATGGTATTGCCTGGTGAGCCTAGATTAGACTTGTTAGTCTTGTTAGACTTAGAATAGACTAGTTAGACTAGAATAGACTAGTTTGACTTAGGTTTGACTTGGTTGACCTAGTTTGACTTCTAGGGTTGACTAGAGGAGTCTCTTACGTCTGGACCGAGGAGTGCCAAAAGGCTTTCGACGACATCAAGGCTTACCTAACAAGCCCACCAGTCCTGGTAGCGCCAGTCACCGGCAAACCATTTCTCCTCTACGTCCGTGCCATGGATCATTCTCTTGGTGCTCTGCTGGCTCAAAACAGCGATACAGGCTACGAGCAAGCAATCTACTACCTCAGTCGAACCCTCATCGGGGCCGAACACCGGTACAACCCCGTCGAAAAGGAGTGCTTGGCTTTGGTGTTTGCCATCCAGAAGACTCGTCATTATGTCTCGGGCCAGACAATTCATGTCATTTCCCGAGTCAATCCGCTCAGAGTCCTCATGACGAAGCCAGGATCATTGAACTCCCGGCTGGCTACATGGGCGATCTTGCTAACACCGTACAACATGGTGTTTGTGCCGCAAAAAGCTGTTAAGGGTCAAGCTCTGGCTGACTTTTTAGCTGCACACCCCATCCCAGAATCCTCAAAACTCTACGAAGATATCTCGGATGAGGTCCAAGAATCCAACGTCACCGAAGGAAGCTCCGTTTGGCGGATGTTCTTCGACGGCGCTTCGAGAACAGGCCCCCAAGGCCAAATCATCGCAGGAGTGGAGGTAGTCTTAGTCTCCCCCGATCAGCTGGTCATCCAGCGTGCGTACTCTCTTTCGAAGCCGTGCTCCAACAACGTTGCCGAGTACAACGCACTCGTCATGGGACTCCTCAAAACTCGTCGTAAACCAGGTTCGGGGACAATACGAAGTTCGCCATGAAGATCTGATCCCTTACCACGAAGTTGCATTGAACATCATTTCAACCTTCACCGGGTTCTTCATTGAACATGTCCCCCGTTTACAAAACTTGGAGGCCGATGCTCTGGCCGGCCTCGCAGCCTCATTAGCAGCGCCCTTTGGGACTCAACACTATATCACGGTAACAGGACGAGATCTGATTTGTCCCAGAAACAACCTATGCTTGCGGGTGGCTCACGCCATGCCGACAAACACTGGTGTTAATGTCCGAGACTGGAGGTTCCCGTTCATCGACTTCGCTGTCTACGAAATCCTTCCAGAGGACCCGAAGGAAGCTGTCTCAGTCAGGAGGCGCTCCCTTCGATTCTACTACGATACAGCTACCAAAACGCTGTACCGATGCTCCTTCGACGGGCTCCTCCTTCGATGCCTGTCCAACGAAGAAGCAGCCGAAGCTCTTCAAGAAGCTCATGACGGAACTTGTGGAGCTCATCAACCCGGTCCTAAGTTGCAAGATCGACTGCGACGTATGGGCTACTACTGGCCAACCATGGCCGCCGACGCTGTTGAATATGCTAAGAAGTGCCACGCGTGCCAACTTCATGCAGACTTCATACATACACCATCGGAACCGCTACATCCTACAGTCGCCTCCTGGCCCTTCGAAGCCTGGGGCATGGACATTGTAGGACCAATCGCCCCTCCTTCATCGAGAGGACACCGTTTCATCCTGGCCATCACCGACTACTTCTCCAAATGGGCGGAAGCAGTCCCACTAGCAGAAGTAAAAAGCTCCAGGGTGGTCAGCTTTATCAAACACCATGTCATTTACCGTTTCGGAGTACCCCGGCGGATCATCCATGACAATGGTCCTCAGTTTATCCGCCACATTTTCAGCAGGTTCTGTGACAAGAATCGCATTCAGAACGTGGCCTCAACCGCCTACAATCCGACAGCAAACGGATTGGCTGAGGCATTCAACAAAACTATCGTTAGGCTGCTCAAAAAGGTCGTGTCATCCAATAAACGCGACTGGGACGAAAAGCTTGGCGAATGCCTCTGGGCCTACCGCACAACGGTACGGACCCCAACAGGCAACACTCCATTCTCCCTGGTCTATGGGAGCGAAGCGGTACTGCCTCTCGAGATACAGATACCCTCACTCCGCGTAGCAATCACAAACAAACTCACAGAAGAGGACAATCAACGTCGTCGTCTGTGGAAACTGGAGGCACTTGACGAAAAGCGTCTCCTAGCTCAACAACGCATCGAACTCTACCAAGCCCGTATATCACAGGCTTTCAACAAGAAGGTCAAACAGAGGACTTTCCAAGTTGGCGACCTGGTTTTAGCAGTCAGAAGACCAATGGTGTTGACCCACAAGACACCATGAAAGTTCGAGCCCAAGTGGGAAGGACCTTTCATCATAGAGACGGTATACTCAAACGGTGCTTACCGCCTCGCCAAACCCAATGGGGACTTGTTCATGATGCCCATCAACGGCAAGTTCCTAAAGAAGTACTATTCTTGACATCCTCCAGACATGTACTTCCCCAAACAACCTCTTTCCACAAACTCACACGCTTCCGGAACCCAGCTGTTCCGTGGCATCCTCCAGTAGAAAGATAACCACGTCCATATTACCTCTGAGTTGTCTCTCTACACCCTACAAAGCGAAATCTTACACTTCGTAAGCCTACGCTATCCTTCATGTTTACCACGTCCACGTTACCTCTGAGTAAACATCTTGTACAAACAACCCCTGCGTTATTGTACATTGATCGCAGAACTTCCACGTCCACATCACCTCTGAGTTGTTCAGCGTATCCCCCAAGATCATTCCTACCACATCCATAATACCTCTGAGTAGGGAGATTCTATCATTTCGAACCTAATGATTGCCATGTCCACATTACCTCTGAGCAAACATAATGGTTCCTTCAAACTTATTATCTGTACCTAAGAACCAAGGTGCGCAAAAGATAATAGGTCCACATAAATCATCAAGTTCATAACAAAAAAAAATGAACACATCACAAAAAGTTGCGTACTTCTTTATTCTTCTGAAAAAAAGAGAGAGTACAAAACTACACTATCCCTCAACGAGGATTGCAAAAGAACATCAAAAGGAAGAAGCTACAGTCCCTGAACCTCTCCAGGGTGGGTCGAGAGCTCTCTGACTCGATGTCTCAGGTCAGCAGTACAAGCTTCCACAGTTGCCAGAACTCGACGCTCGGCCTCTTGACGCATCAACTCGACAGCCTCAGCGGAAGTTTCGCCTTCATACTTCTCATCAAGCTATCGTCGCTGCTGGGCCAAGGCCAGAGTCCGCTGAGTAAAAGTCGCTTCCTCCTGCTTGAACGTTACGTGTTCAGCCCGGACACGTTCAGCTTCTAACTGGAGTCGGGCCTGCTGGTCCTCAAGGCGGCGCATCTGGGTGTCGATCTCCGCGATATTGGCATCCAATGCAGCTCGCGTCTCCGTCATCTTCTTCATAGACTGAGACAACTGCTCTACCGTAGCCTCAGTCACAGCCACCTCACGCTCCCAATCGCTCACAGTGGCCTGGTGGGAAGACTCAATTTCAGCAATCAACTTCCCCTTCTTCGCCTCTATTAAGACGGAGAGGTCATTTCGTTGGATGCGTTGAAGTTCCGCGAGCCGCTCGTCCAGCTCAATCACCGAAGCCTCCAGAATTTCGGCCATATGGTCGTGGCCTTGGTGAATACGAATCAGCTCGATGCAGGGCATTGCCAGAGCTTTTGCCGTCACAAAACTCCCATTGGCATCCATCACAGCAGATACACCCTTCGGCAACATTTTGTACACCCCCTCGACGAGGAATTTCACATACTCGTCTGCATCCGCCAGGACCTGCGGCGTCATGGCAGGAGTTGGAGGAGTTACTATAGTTTGCGGACTGGAAGAAGATTCGCCAACCTCAACCAGCGAGGCTTGAACCTCGGCATCAATGGGCTCTTCATCAACAGGGGCTGGACTTCTAGCCCGAGGAGCCGAAGCAACAGAAGGAGCCGGCACAGGCGTCGAGATGGTCCCCCAAGTAGAAGGAGCTACAGAGGGTTCTACACCCTTACCCTTCTCAAGCCCGGAGGAACCTCTGACGTCAACAGCCACCTCTTCTACCCCCAACGTCCTATCAACAGTTGGTACCTCCCTTGGCAGAATAGGGAGATTATCACTTGTCTCTTGACCCGTCGTAGCGGCCTTGACTGGCAGACGGGTCTCATCATCGAGTCCCTCAACAGGGACAGGATCTGTCGCTACCTCCTGAGCGGTAGCCGCCTCAACTTCCACGGTTGAAGCCGGGGTAGGACTCGGCAATGATGCAGCCGACCTCCCCTCATCATGATAAAGAGGGGATTTAACCCTCTCCTCTGTCTCAACTACTTCTGTTGCCTCAGCAACAGGTTCTTGCAGCTCTGGAGCAACGTCATCAGAAGACGACGAACTCTATTCTTCTTCACCACCAGGAAACGGCGTGCTTGTTAAACCTTCGGCACTTGAAACTTCTGTTGTGGCCTTTTCGGAAGCTGCTGCACCCTCAGTTTCCCTCCTGACATAATCCGGGGATACTGCAATCCCCACGCCAACATCATCCTCCGGATCCTCCTCCATGGGAGACATCATGGTCGGCGGGATACGCACTTCAGACGAGCCCGCCGTCTCTTCTCGCCTGCTCCCACCCGACTTTGGAGTACGAGGTTTTCTTTTTAACGGTTCCTACAAGAGAAGGTGAAGCCTCGTAAATAGTGGAACCAAAATCAGATTATGTGGGACGCCCTTACCTCTGCGGACGCTGAATCAGATGACGCCGTCGGTGACGACGCCTTCTTCTGCTTCTTCGGTACAGGAGATTCGATCCCTGTGTCTGCACACCGCTTTGATCGATCGCCCGAGGGTTCTGCTTGAGATGCGGAAGGGGCACTCCGTTGACCTCCTCCTGACGGACGATGCAATCGGGCCTTTACCGGCATGTCCCCGGTCACTGCTAACGGGGTGCCTGCGATAAGACTGGTCTCCCTGTCATATCCGGAGGGCACGGCAGCCATAGCACAGTAAAATTTGGCGGCTGAGTAAAGAATGGGCGGCCGCGGATCTGGGGCGGGCAACATAAAACGAGCCCCGGTACATCCGGCATTATAGTAATGCCAAGCTCGTGCGCCATCCAGCAAACTCCCAATATATTCCAGAGAAATACTGGGGTTATCCAACATCATCTGGGCATAACCAAATTGCCGCGCAAAGCGGCTTGGCAAATATGGTTCCAGGTAGCACTGATTCCTGTTCCGGTATACCAGATGAGATGGACGGATACTCTGCAACCAGCGGAATCCCCATTGAGACAGAGTGGTGGTACCTTCGCCCAAATCCCTTAAATCTTCGTTGGCCTTAAAACCCAAGAAGATTGGACCAACTTTGGTAATCTCCCAACCCTGAAGACGGGATAAAACCTTTCTACAAACAGAGACACCAGTATGCGACCAGCTCCTCCGATTGAAACGACGAAGGAGTGCATCTCCAGCCTTATAGTCTTCTTCCGAGCCTGGACTCATCACACTGGGATGATACAAAATCAGTCATCCCATCAAATAGTGAAACGGCAGTTCAGCGCGTGGGAAGTTATTGTTTCTGCCCCTGTCATGAATCATATTTCCAGCAAACTCTCGCAAACCTCGCTGCAGGTTACATACCTTTGCAGGAAGAAGAGCCAAACGCCGGCCGAAGACCAACTTCACGGCTGGCAGGATTAAGTTTCGGGTTACCCTCTCTACGGCACCGGATCCGCCCGCGAACACGCAATCCCGGAGCCATATCATCAGGTAGGACGCTAACACCGCCTTGGGTGACATCCGATAAGCAAGATGCCAGAAGCAGCTGTAGGAGCGTACATCTGACTGCTGGTCATCATTTTTTCGGGGATTTTTCTCCCCTAACCTGCTCATTTCGGACAACACTTCGCTACGAGAGAGCGCCGGTGGAGTAGAAAACTGTGAGGGATCCTCTTTGTCTTGTCTAAAGACATAATCTCTCCAAGCGGTCACATAAGGCTACGTCCCGTTTCTATCCCGTCTCTGCATATAGTAATGATGACTCGCCACCTCCTTGAAGACGGCCGTCATCTCCTCAGCCCTGTCCCCCAGGACCTGAAGTTCCTCGTTGGTGGGAAAGTACTCTTCATAGGGTTCCGACCCCCAAGGGAGTTTTGACACCTCGTACATCTCATGAAGTGCGAACCCTAATTCTCCCACCGGAGTAAAAAAGGTCCCGGTATGGATATCAAACATCTCCAGTAGTACAAGGAACATGCGCGTCAGCAGCCTCGGCGCATCATCAGGGTTTAAACCCATGCGCGTCAGCAGCCTCGGCGCATCATCAGGGTTTAAACCCATGCGCGTCGGCGAACAAAGACCGCGGCACATCATTAAAGACCCAAGGTCTATGTGCGTTGGTGTACGAAAAACGAGACTTACCAACCACCTCCGGCCGAACTTCGACAGGCCGTCGGGGAACGTCAGCCGTTACAACTTTCGCAGGCTCCTTCGCTTTCTCCTTCCCCTTGCCGGCACCACCGCGAGGAGTCTTGGGAGCCATTCTCTCAGAGAAGAAAAAGTTAGGATTTTGAAAAAAAACTCTAAAGAAAGCAAAGGCACATAGCAGATGAACTCTCTCTCTCTCCAACCCTTACCTATTTATAGGGCTTGGTCGCACGCGTGAACCGATGACGTGTAATCTCAGCCGTCGCTTCGGGTTCCGTGAGGAGATAACAACAAATACAACCAAAAGATCATCATTAATCTTTTGGGTTACCAAGGCGTCATCATCATCAACTGAAAGGAGCATGCGCCTGAACAAGAATGCGCCCAAAAATCATGCGCCCTGACCTCCATGCTTCTTATTCAAAGTATTCCAAAACTTATTCAAAAGTTTTGAAAACTTTGAAGGGGGTCTTGTAGAAGCATGGAATTTCACAACCAGAAAGCCCATGCGCCAGGCATTATATGCGCAAGAACTCAGACAGCTAATCAAATAAGCCATAGACATTCGAAGAAGGACTTTTTATTTATATATATAAAAGTCTATTACATGTCTAGAAAAGGTTGTACAAAGGAGAATTTCTACAAAGGAAAGATCCTAGATCTACAGCCAGCGGCCACCATGCGCCTTCCAGATAGGCGCAGCAGCCACCATGCGCCTTCCGATAGACGCAGCAGTCACCATGCGCTGTCAGCCAGGCGCAGCAGATGTCATGCGCCTCCAGCCAGGCGCATCCCACCATCTCTTCAGCAGCTCAGTTATGTGCATCCAGCTCAGTTATGTGCATCCCTTCAGCAGCTCAGTTATGTGCAACTCTTCCAACCAGGCTCACCTGGCCGAGCAGAGCCCAGTTATGTGCCGCTCTTCCAGCCAGGGTCACCTGATAAGTGCTTCGATTACACAAAGCATTTAACCCTCTGGCTGGAACCAAGGAAGAGAAGAGCACGGCAAAGCTGTGGCCAGGGGAGGCTTCGAAAGAGCCTCCAAAGACCAAGGAAGACCGTGATCGAAATCATGGCACAAGGAGCTTTCAACACAATCAAAGTGGGCGGCACCCACTTTGAAGGAAGAGAGAGCCTAGCACCACCATTCCGATCTACGGCTCTTCCAGAACAACGGAGACGAGGCCCGAACATACCTATCTTTGGATGCAACAGGCACCTTCCGCCTGCCTCAGAAGCCCTCGACTCCGTCTTTTGGATGTAACAGTCACCTTCAAGTGCATCGAAGACAACACGACGTCTCATCTTCACCCTCGGGAGCACTTCGTCAACAGAATGCACCCACATATCCAAGTTCATGTTGGAAGTACGTGAGGGAATGAGGAGCAAACCTTCTCTCCATGCCACTATTTATAGGCCGGGCAAATCAAACCCACGCGCCAAGTGGATGACTCTCCGAATTCTGTGCAATGAATTTGCATTAAATGGATGAACCGGACGCCTCGAATTCAGCCAAACGGCTATTTATAGCACTCGAGGAGCGAGACAGACGCATCATTAAAGGACATGTCGGATGCGCCAGCCAAACAGTGCATCACATGGACGCGCCCTCCAGCATCAGGCGCATCACACAGACGCGCCCTACAGTACCCGGCACATCACGAGGATGCGCCCCCTTACATCTCCATACCGAGTGGAACACCAACCAATGCGCCCACTCAGCTGTCCATCGAACGTCACAAACATTAAAGGCTGAACTGACACCAGAGTTGGCAGCACGCTTCCCAAAGTCTGAACAGTTGACAGCTTTTTCAGAGAACGAAGCGTCGGCAACGTCAGCATCATCATGACTCTATTCCGACGGCTACTGCCACGTGGCCACTCAACCGTCCGCATGCGCCTCTACGGCCATGCGTCCAAACCCGTATGCGTCTCTACGGCCATGCGTCCAAACCCACATGCGCCTCTGCGGCCATGCGTCCAAACCAGCATGCACCTCAAAAGCCGTGTGCCTCAGACCCTTCACTGATCCCTAAAGACAGAAGAAGAGTCTCCAGTTGAAGCTTTGCATGCGCCTCAAAAGCCATGCGCCCCAGACTGATCTCTGATCCCGAAAGACAGAAGGAAGGTCACCTGCATGCGCCTCAAAAGCCATGCGCCCTAAATGGTTTGTAACTCCTAAAGGTTATGAGCCGCAGCCTCCTCCTGCGCCCAGATCCAAGGCGCAGCTCACCAGATCACTACCCCCCCAAATTCGAGATCTTCAAGCCATGAGTCGACGACATATGTCCTTTGACTCAACTCGTCCAAGATTTCAGCAACAGAAAGATCTTCTCTTCTGCTACGTGCCGGCTCACAACAGCAGTATGAAGAGTTCAACCTCCCAATCAGGGCGCATCATCCGTGCGCCCACATCAGCAACTTCTACATGGCGTCCCCACACACCGGCGCATCCTACATGCGCGCATGAGCAGCCAGCCTGCAAAACTATAAATAGAGGGATCTTCTCCTTCACACACACACAGAATCCACAACGAACATACAAGGAATCACCAGAGAGGCAGAGACAGACACTCAACGTCTTCCTCCTCTCAGCAAGCTCCAGCACCCAGAGCAATCTACACCTTCAGAGAACCGATAACCGTCGTCAGCCGGTCAACGGAGTCAACGCATTACCACTCGCTCCATTGGCACTAAGGACCCAGCTTAAACAAAAGTGTACTCCTAGGACTACATCTAAGTCCTATATTGTAACACTGTTCTGTTTGTATTAAAGTTTTCAATCAAACAATTTTAATGGCAAACAGTGATAAATTGCCTCGTTAAAACCTTGACAAGAAAACCCAATGGGATAAAAACTTGGTCGAAGAAAAAAGAGTACAGTTTGAGAATTAGTGATCACGCTCCCCCTGATGCTGGCAAGAGATCCTTTAGCTGATGTATCCCAATATTCTGAATCATCTTTCTGAATGTTGTGGTTGGTAATGCTTTAGTGAATAAATTTGCAAAATTCTTGTTTGATTGTATCTGCCGAACGTCAATGTCACCATTCTTCTGTAGCTCGTGAGTGTAGAAAAATTTAGGTGATACATGCTTCATTCTATCGCCTTTGATGTAGCCATTCCTGATTTGTGCAATACAAGCAGCATTGTCTTCATACAATATTGTCTAGTATTCTTTGTTGAAGATAACCCACATGATTCTCGGATATGATGAGTCATCGTTCTTAACCATATGCACTCTTGACTTGCTTCATGCAAGGCCAGAATTTTTGAGTGATTAGAAGAAGTTGCTGCTAATGTTTGTTTCACTGAGCGCCATCATATTGTAACACCACCACAAGTAAACACATATCCACTCTGAGATCTTCCTTTATGTGGGTCAGATAGATAACCAGCATCAGCATAACCCACAACTTGTGATTCTAAATTTTTTGAGTAAAATAAGCCCATATCGGTTGTTCCACGAAGATAACGTAATATATGTTTAAAACCATTCTAATGTCATTTTATTGGTGCTGAGCTATATCTTGCCAGTAAGTTTACTGAGAATGCTATATCAGGTCTTGTACAATTTGCAAGATACATCAAAGCTCCAATAGCACTAAGATATAGTACTTCTGGACCTAATAATTCTTCATTATCCTCTCGAGTACGGAATGAATCTTTTTTTACATCTAAAGATCGAACAACCATGGGGCTACTCAGTGGATGAGATTTATCCATATAAAATCTTTTCAAAAAATTTTCTACATAGGTAGATTGATGGATAAAAATTCTATTTGATAAATGCTCGATCTGCAGGCCGAGACAAAATTTTGACTTTCCGAGATTTTTCATCTCAAATTCTTTCATTAGATAGTTAGTCGTTTCTGTGAGCTCTTCGGAAGTTCCAACAAGATTTAAGTCATCAACATAAACTGCAATAATTGAGAATCCATTTTTAGTTCTCTTGATGAAGACACATGGGCAAATTGGATTGTTTATATATCCTTCTCTAACAAGGTATTCGCTAAGGCGATTATACCATATTCTTCCAGATTGTTTTAATCCGTATAGGGATCGTTGTAATTTGATTGAGTATAACCCATGAGATCTTTGGTTATTTGCTTCAGGCAATTTGAATCCTTCTGGGATCTTCATATAAATATCATTATCCAATGACCCATACAAATATGCGGTAACAACCTCCATTATCACGCCCCAATTCGGGGAATCTTTCGTCCTCGCTTCGATTCACACCGAATCGTTCGTCCTCGCTAAGGCATGATGCCGTACAAGTCTGGTGTTGCACTTGTACAAGGCAAGAACGTGCACTGTTAAGTCATTTAGAAATATTTGAAACCCAGCCACATTTCAAAAATATTGAGGACACAAAATAGGAAGAAAAAATACTCATTTTATTGATAATTCTAGTCAGAATACAACTTTTTCGATAATATTTGAAATGCTATTTCGGCTATATTGATTCATGAAAAGAAGTACAACTGATAGGCTGCCATGAAATAACTTCATGTTCCATACATCATGACCCTTTAGTACTTTGAAATATAAGCAGCTATCTTTTGAAAACTCTGCAATACTTTGTGCGTCTTTAGGGAAAACAACTTGAAAGGAAACAGCAGTTCAGAAAGCTTTAGTTGCGATATGCGCCCGAGCCTTCTCCAGTACCTGTGGAGGAGGGGTCAGCACATTATAACAATGCGCTGGTGAGCCCCATTAGCCCACTCAGCTAAACCAATATTTTATTAATGACAAGCATTTTAAAGATATGAACTTATTAGGGACATACAACATTTAGACTAAATCACAATTCAAATGACATGGTTTTTCATGAAACCATGTTTACTTTACCATTGGCCGAATCCAGCTTTCCTGCACAAGATACAGGATAATAATAATATACTTACCGCCCCTGCATAAAATGATCATTAGCATGCATCTTGACTACATAGCCACTGGTGTTGTTAAACCATATTGACTTGCCATATAGGACTTCAAGGGTATACGACGCACCATTCCTTCAGATTGTAAGTCCGAATGAATGTCCGATACCAATCGTGCCACCAAAGCATGCTGCATTTCCTCCTATGCCGAATCGGTCCCCGTGCCCAGTACCGTTCGAAAAAACAATACCTTGTATACAAGTTGTCCATGACTATGCGAATGCGTGTCTGACTCACTAAGCATAGTGTGCATGGTATAATATTAAGGAGAAAGGCAACATGTTCATTCTTAGCATTTTATATCTCATCATCATAGGCATCAATTCATCTCAATTCAATGTTCAGTTCATTGCCGTAAAATCAATGTTCAATGGACAAGCATAATCTCAATTGTTGTTAACAGTATAATCGATTCATTCAATATTCAAGGGACTAGCATTCATTTCAATGTTCAATTTTCAATCTCTAGCTTCTTAGTGGTATTGACTTGTGGCATTAGTAACTTGATATCGATCAACGGATGTTGCAAAATAATTATTTAGTTGGCATGAAGGAATAGCGAGAGGGACAATACCACCACAAAGATCTACACTCACCAAATTAGAGAATCGTCGAGAGAGAAAGGAATACTTGCACGCTTAGCCTTCCGTCACGCGTCAGTCTGCATTGGCACCAAAAGTTTGGTTAATATCCCGTCTCATTGTGTTCTCTTCTCTCAAAATTCTCAAGAATGAATGCTATGCAAATCGATAAAAACGGACAAGAATCAAATCATCGAAAATTATTCAGAAAAGCATCCATCAAAACCAAGCAACAAAACCAGCAGCAAAACATCCAGAGAAAACTTTTGGACGCATTTCAAGAGAAACCAATCCATTAGTTGGAAAGGTTCTTATGCACTTGTCCGTGATCGATTCGGTGCCGACGGTAAGTTTTCCCAATACTCGGTTCTGACCGAGTTAGCCAAGCCACAAGCCTTATATAGTGAACTGCTAGGAGTGGGACACTACATAATATACCACTAAGAAAAACTTTCGTCCTCGAAACTTAAAGCAAAAGTTCTACCTCAAAATTTTCAAACAGCGAGGGGTATTTCACTCGCATCTCTTCCTCTAATTCCCACGTCGACTCCTCGACAGCATGGTTCCGCCATAGCACGTTGACTAAAGACACTGTCCGATTTCGTAAAACTTTTTCCTTCCTGTCCAAAATTTGGACAGGCTCTTCAGTGTAGGATAGGTCAGCGCTCAGCTGCAGCTGATCGAAGTTCACTACATGACTTGGATCATGTACGTACTTTCGCAGTTGGGATACATGGAAGACATCGTGCACATCAGCCAGAGCCGGTGGTAGTGCAAGTCGATAAGCCACTGAGGCTACCTTCTCCAAAATTTTGAATGGTCCAACAAATCTCGGGCTAAGCTTTCCTTTCATCCCAAACCGTATCACACCTCGTATGGGCGTGACCTTCAAGAAGACATGATCGCCTGCAGTGAATTCCAAAGGTCGTCGATGTACGTCCGTATAACTCTTCTGTCGACTTTGAGCAACTCTAAGTCTTTCTCGAATTAAGCGAACCCTCTCGATGGCCTGTTCCACAAGTTCTGGTCCGAGCACTTGTCGTTTACCGACTTCGTCCCAGCATATCGGTGATCGACATTTTCGTCCATACAAGGCTTCGTTCGGAGCCATCTGGATACTTGCCAGATAACTATTGTTATAGGCAAATTCTGCCAATGCGAGATGTGCGTCCCAATTTGTCTTCGAGTCGAGCACACACAATCTTAACATATCCTCAAGAATCTGATTTACTCTCTCTGTCTGACCATCAGTCTGCGGATGGTATGCCATACCGAAGTTCAACTTTATGCCCATTGCTGATTGCAGACTTATCCAAAATTGCAACAAGAATCTCTCGTCTCTATCCGACACTATAGAAGCTGGCACCCCATGTAATCGGACAATTTCATTTATATAGATCTGAGCCAACCGTTCTACGACCCACGTACTTTTATTGGAATGAAATGAGCTGACTTGGTTAATCTATCCACGATAACCCAGATCGCATCATTCCCTTTCTGAGTTCTTGGCAAGCCGACTATAAAGTCCATACAGATATTATCCCACTTCCACAGTGGAATAGCCAAATTTTGTAGTTCTCCGCCTGACCGTTGATGTTCGGCCTTCACACGCTGACAATCCAAGCATTGTGACACGAATAGCGCCACATCCTTCTATTCTTATACATTTTCGTGCTTCCCTGATGCAGGAAATACTTTGCAAAATGAGCCTCGGTCAGTATTTCCTTCCTGATATCATCATCCTTAGGGACGCACAATCTCCCCTTGACACGAATAGTGTCATCTTCAATGGTAAAGTCTGACGCCTTTTCTGCTAGAATCAACTCGCGTATCTTCTGCAGAAATAGGTCATCCTTCTGAGCAATCTTAATCCTTCCCTGGAGACTCGGCTCAAGTTGTAACTGAGCCAGCTGCACATTCTGCGGACGAATCTTGAATTCGATGCCCATCTCTTCAAGATCTCGTAGTACCTCTTTTGCTATTGCTAGTGACCCAATAAATTTTTGACTCAAGGCATCAGCTACCACATTTCCTTTACCCGGCGTGTCGGAGATTGTCAAGTCATAGTCCTTGATCAATTCTAACCAACGTCGCTGCCTCAAATTCAATTCCTTCTGCGTGAATATGTATTTCAGGCTTTTGTGATCCGTGAAGATCTCGCAGGACACACCATAGAGATAGTGTCGCCACAATTTCAATGCAAACACAATCGCCGCCAGTTCCAAATCATGTGTTAGATAATTCTTCTCATGTTGTTTGAGTTATCTCGACGCATAAGATATTGTCTTTCCACGTTGCATGAGAACACATCCCAAACCAAGTCCCGATGCGTCACTGTAGATCTGAAATCCCTCAGAGCCCTCTGGAAGTGCTAAAATTAGAGCCGTGACGAGCCACTGCTTGAGTTCCTAAAAACTATTCTCGAATTCGTCGGTCCACTTAAATACGACTCCCTTCTGAGTTAGGCGAGTCAAAGGCGATGCGATTCTTGAAAAGTCTTTCACAAACCTACGGTAGTATCCGGCTAAACCAAAGAAACTCCGTATCTCACTAGCTGATGTAGGCTGCTTCCAGTCTACAACTTCCTCAATCTTCTTTGGATCAACGGCAACACCTTCTGCCGAAACAACATGTCCTAGGAACGACACGCTGTTCATCCAAAATTTGTACTTGCTTAGTTTTGCATACAGCTGGTTGTCCCGCAACGTCTGAAGTACTTCTCTCAAGTGCTTGACATGAGTCTTCCTGTCCTTTGAGTAGATCAAGATGTCATCGATAAACACAACAACAAACTTGTCTAAGAACGGTCAAAACACTCTATTCATTACATCCATAAAGGCTGCTGGAGCATTAGTCAAGCCGAATGGCGTGACCAAAAATTTATAGTATCCGTATCTTGTACGGAATGCTGACTTAGGGACATCCTCGGGTCTGATCTTCAATTGGTGATATCCTGAACGAAGATTAATTTTAGAAAACACGATCGCCCCTTGAAGCTGATCGAATAGATCATCTATCCTTGGCAAGGGATACTTGTTACGGATGGTTGCCTTATTTAGTTCTCTGTAATCGATGCACAGACGCATCGTCCCATCCTTCTTCTTAACAAACAGCACTGGAGCTCCCCATGGAGATACACTTGGACGGATGTATCCCCGGTCTAGTAATTCTTGTAGCTGTACCTTTAGTTCCATTAATTCTGCCGGAGCTATCCTGTACGGCGCCTTTGATATCGGGCGAGTACCCGGGAATGTATCAATTGTGAATTCAATTTCTCTATCCGGTAGCATTCCAGGTATCTCGTCCGAAAACACATCGGGGAACTCTGCCACAATTTTGGTCTAATTCGAGCTTACACTCTTCATCCGAGTGTCTTGAACAGAAGCGAGAAATCCTTTGCACCCTGAGTACAGCATGTGCCTTGCTGTAACTACCGATATGACCATGGGTCCTTGGAACGCCGAGCCGTATGAGTAAGAGAACTCCGTTTCTTCGGGTAGGCGCAACACAACTCTCTTGTCTGCACAGTCGATTGTTGCATGACAGGCGCTGAGCCAGTCCATTCCCAAAATGACATCGTACTCTTTGATGTCGAGTACAATTACGTCCAGAGATAAGGTCTTGCCTCCAATTTTAATGTAGCCGTCCCTGCAAATCAAAGTTGTAGGCATATCTACTCCCAAAGGAGTGCTAACACACAAAGCTGTCTTTAGTTGAGTCATACAAAATTTATTTTTCGTTGCAAAATCAGACGAGATAAAGCAATGAGTAGCACCAGAATCAAAAAGTACTCTTACAGGTATGCCTTTGTACAGCAACGTACCTGTTATTACATTCTCTGCGGTCTGGGCCTCTGCCTGAGTCAAGGCATAAACCCTTACTTGTCCACCTTGTTGTTGATTCGTTGTATTCCCATTCGGAGCTGGTAAGGCTGGTGGCCCTTGGCCACAATTTTGGTTGTTATGTTGGCCCCGGTTCTGATTGTTGTTCTGCCCACGATAATAATTATTGTGATTTCCACGAGTAGGATACTGATTTCCTCCCCTACCCTTGAATTCCCATGCTTTGTGATTTACATCCCCATATTTGAAACACCCAACACGGCAATCTTCACCTCGGTGTCCCACCCGGTGACATTTGTTACAACGAGGCAACTATTGTTGATGCCCTCTGTTGTCACCTGCATTATGACGCTTAGGTGCGTCATTTCTTCCCGCAGACCAAGGTCATTTCTGATTATTGTAGCCTTGGTTATCCTGCGTTGTCCCACGACTAGCTGGTAGATGGAATCTTTCTATCTCTAGAGCAGTTTTGTACGCCTCTCTGTATGACGTACACTTCCGACTTAGCACATCGTGCTGCAGGCCCTCATTCAAGCCTTGCACGAATCTTCCTCGCTTTGTATCATCATTCGGGACCATGTAACCAGCGAAGGCAACTCTCTTCAAAAATTCAGTTTCGTAGTCATCCACTGACATACTGCCCTGTCGGAGTTCTATGAACTCATTCTCTTTCTGTTGACGGAAAGCTGGTGGAATGAATTGTGCAATAAAAGCCTGCTTGAAGGTCTCCCAAGATATCTTCATATCCTGACTATTTCCGCAAAGTGCCTGTCTCTGCGAAATCTACTATTTCTGGGCCTTGAGACGAAGTAGTACAACGGTACACTCCACTCTCTTGCTGCCCTGTATATCCAACATTCGAAAATAGCCCTCAAGTGTGTTCAAGAAGCCCATCACCTCATCTGGCTGCTCTCTCCCATTAAACTCAGGCGGGCCGCAGCTCTTAAATTCGGAGAACTTGAAGCTCGTTCTCTTCCGTGTCGGCGTTTCAGGTTTCTCTGTCGGCATTTCTACGGTCTCGGTTGCTAAGACCTTTGCAGAAACATTATAATCGGCCGTCAGCTTGGTGACAATCTGAGTTAGACTATCCACTTTCTTTTGTTGAGCATCTAGCTGCTCCTGAAACTGATAGTGAAGTTGCTCTTGAAGCGCGCGATGTTGAGCTTCGCTCTGCTTCCTTTGAGCCTCCATTTGTTTAATCAGTTTATCAATTGGGTCAGACGATGAATTCGTCTTTGTGCTATCACCCTTGGTCATTCTACAACAAAGAAATAATTCCATTAGCACTCATAAAATATTTATGGGCTTATTGTATGGAACATTATTTCATGCCAGCGCTATCGATACCATCAATCGAGAAAATTTCTATCAAGACTTCCTTTTTGAAAATATTTTTGAAATCCGAGGATTTGAAACCGTGCTCTGATACCAACTTGTCACGCCCTGATTCGGGGAATCTTTCGTCCTCGCTTCGATTCGTACCGAATCGTTCGTCCTCGCTAAGGCGTGATGCCGTACAAGTCTGGTGTTGCACTTGTACAAGGCAAGAACGTGCACTGTTAAGTCATTTAGAAATATTTGAAACCCAGCCACATTTCAGAAATATTGAGGACACAATATAGGAAGAAGAAATACTCATTTTATTGATAATTGTAGTCAGAATACAACTTTTCTCGATAATATTTGAAATGCCATTTCGGCTACGTTGATTCATGAAAAGAAGTACAACTGATAGGCTGCCATAAAATAACTTCTTGTTTCATACATCATGCCCCTTTAGTACTTTGAAATATAAGCAACTATCTTTTGAAAACTCCGCAATACTTTGTGCGTCTTTAGGGAAAACAACTTGAAAGGAAACAGAAGTTCAGAAAGCTTTAGTTGCGATATGCGCCTGAGCCTTCTCCAGTACCTGTGGAGGAGGGGTCAGCACATTATAACAATACGCTGGTGAGCCCCGTTGGCCCACTCAGCTAAACCAATATTTTATTAATGACAAGCATTTTAAAGATATGAACTTATTAGGGACATACAACATTTAGATTAAATCACAATTCAAATGACATAGTTTTTCATGAAACCATGTTTACTTTACCATTGGCCGAATCCAGCTTTCCTGCACAAGACACAGGATAATAATAATATACTTACCGCCCCTGCATAAAATGATCATTAGCATGCATCCTGACTACATAGCTACTGGTGTTGTTAAACCATATTGACTTGCCATATAGGACTTCAAGGGTATGCGACGCACCATTCCTTCGGATTGCAAGTCCGAATAAATATCCCGATACCAATCGTGCCACCAAAGCAGGCTGCATTTCCTCCAAGGCCGAATCGGTTCCGGTGCCCCAGTACCGTTCGAGGAAATAATACCTTGTATACAAGTTGTCCATGACTATGCGAATGCGTGTCTGACTCACTAAACATAGTGTGCATGGTATAATATTAAGGAGAAAGGCAACATGTTCATTCTTAGCATTTCATATATCATCATCATAGGCATCAATTCATCTCAATTCAATGTTCAGTTCATTGCCGTAAAATCAATGTTCAATGGACAAGCATAATCTCAATTGTTCTTAACAGTGTAATCGATTCATTCAATGTTCAAGGGACTAGCATTCATTTCAATGTTCAATGTTCAATCTCTAGCTTCTTAGTGGTATTGACTTGTGGCATTAGTAACTTGATATCGATATCAACGGATGTTGCAAGACAATTATTTAGTTGGCATGAAGGAATAGCGAGAGGGACAATACCACCACAGAGATCCACACTCACCAAATTAGAGAATCGCCGAGAGAGAGAGGAACACTTGCATGCTTAGCCTTCCATCACACGTCAGTCCGCATTGGCACCAAAAGTTTGGTTAATATCCCATCTCGTTGTGTTCTCTTCTCTCAGAATTCTCAAGAATGAATGCTATGCAAATCAATAAAAACGGGCAAGAATCAAATCATCGAAAATCATTCAGAAAAGCATCCATCAAAACCAAGCAACAAAACCAGCAGCAAAAGATCCAGAGAAAACTCTTGGACGCATTTCAAGAGAAACCAATCCATTAGTTGGAAAGGTTCTTATGTACTTGTCCGTGATCGATTCGGTGCCGACGGTAAGTTTCCCCAATACTCGGTTCCGACCGAGTTAGCCAAGCCACAAGCCTTACATAGTGAACCGCTAGGAGCGGGATACTACATCCATAAGCCGCATATCAAGTTTTTCTGTGACTGCTAAGCTGATCAAATATCGTGATGTGATTGCATTGATCACAGGGAAATATGTTTCATCATAATCGACTCCAGGTCTCTGTGAAAAACCTTGTGCAACAAGTCGTGCTTTGTATCTCACAATTTCATTTTTCTCATTTTGTTTTCTTGCAAATACCCATTTGTATCCAATAGGTTTTATACCTTCAGGGGTTTGGACTACTGGTCCAAATACTTTACGATTTTCTAAGGATTTTAATTCAGCTTGTATCGCACCTTTCCATTTTGGCCAATCATTTCTATGTCGACATTGTTCAATAGATTTAGTTCAGGATCCTCATTTACAATATCAAGTGCAACATTATAAGCAAAGATATTGTCTATAGTAATTTTCTTTCTATCCCAGCTTTCTCTTGTACACATATAATTTAAAGAGATCTCTTCTGAAATATGTTCATTATCATGTGCCTCTTCAGGAGTTACTTTAGACTGATCAGTCAAATTTTCTACAGCGCTTTCATGTTTCAAAACTATTTTCTCTTTGGGAGTAATAACTTGTACCTTTTTCTTTCGAGGGTTTTTATCTTTAGCGCCAACAGGGCGTCCATATTTCATGCACGATTTTAATGTGCCATCATGTTGTCCTTCAAGGATATCAATCCGTGCGGGTACATTTATAGCCGGTACATGAGATTTAATATCAGTGAATGCATCTGGCAATTGATTTATAATATTTTATAAATGGATAATCCTTTTCACTTCTTGCTCACATCTACTTGTGCATGGATCAATAAAAGATGATACATTCTATGTAATTTTATGTCGTTCTACAGGAAGTGACATTTTACCTCCCCCTAACGACGGAAAAACTGACTTATCAAATTGGCAATAAGCAAACCTTGCCTTAAATAAATCGCTCGTCAGGGGCTCAATATATTTTATTATAGATGGTGAGTCAAAACCAACGTAAATTCTAAGACGCCTTTGTGGGCCCATCTTTGTTCTTTTATGTGGAGAATTGGGGACATAAACTGCACAACCAAAAAATTTTAAGTGAGAGATATCAGGCTGCTGGCCAGAAACAATTTCCAATAGTGAATGATAATTAAATGAACTTGGTCGAATACGGACCAATGCAGCTGTATGTAGTATTGTTTGTCCCTAAACAGAAGTGGGTAAACTTGAGCTTAAAAGTAAAGGTCTAGCAATCAATTATAATCTTTTAATAAAACTCTGCAAGTCCATTTTGAGTATGGACATGTGCAACTGAATGTTCAACGTTAATCCCAATTGACATGCAATAGTCATTAAATGCTTGAGATGTATATTCACCAGCATTATCAAGACGAATTGTCTTAATAGAATAATCAAGTAATTGAGCTCTTAACTTTATAATCTGAGCAAGAAGTTTGGCAAAAGCAACCGTTCTTGTTGACAATAAACATACATGTGACCATCTAGATGATGCATCTATCAAGACCATAAAGTAACGAAATGACCCACAAGGTGGGTCAATAGGTCCACAAATATCTCCTTGTATTCTTTGTAAGAATATAGGTGACTCAAGATTAACTTTCATCGGAGATGGTCATATAATCAATTTTCCTTGTGAGCATGCAGCACACACACAATCACGAGGTAAAAGAATCTTCTGATTCTTTAAAGGATGTCCTCGTGAGTTTCTAACTATTCGATGCATCATACTAGATCCAGGGTGGCCAAGCTGATCATGCCAAAGCATAAAAAGTTTTGGATCATTGAACTTCTGGTTCATTGCAGTGTTAGATTCTATGGCACTTATTTTTGCATAATACAATCTTGATGAGAAAACTGAGAGTTTTTCTTTCACATGCTTCTGGCATGAATTATTGGATGTTATGCATAAATATTCCATATTTCCCTCATTCATAGTCTCGATATGGAAACCATTGAGACGTATGTCTTTGAAACTTAGCAAATTTCTTTTTGACTTGCTTGAATACAAAGCATCTTTTATAAAAATATTTGTTCCACCCGGTAATATAATATTTGCTCTTCCAGAGCCCTCAATTAATTTTGTAGTACCAAAAATTATACTAATATTTGCTTTTGCCAAATTTAAGTTCGAAAAGTATTTTCGATCTCGAAGAATAGTGTGCGTTGATCCACTGTTACCCAAACATATATCTCCACCGTTGGAGTTGTTCACAGCATCATTATTTTCCATATTTCTATAAACACAAATAAATTAAGTAAGAAATATTTAATTTATTGATAAAAACCAAAGGTTAAAACAAGCATAACAACGGATACTTAGAAACATGGTAAAACAAACATAAAACTAGAACTAAGCTGGAAAAGTTCAAATAATCTCAAATTCAACTTAATTATTTTTGATATTTTCGTTGCTTATCATTAGCATCATCACCCCAAAACTTAATTCCTCCATTTGGCTCGTTTAAGTAATCTTCAACATCCAAATGAGTGATTTCCATTGGATCATTTTCATCTTCAAGAATGTTGCTGAAATTTGCAAAGTTGATCTCTTTCTCTTTTTCTTTACTCTTGATAGATGTTTGGTAAAGGTCAATTAGGTGCTTTGTTGTACGACAGGTACGAGACCAATGCCCTTTTGCTCTACATTTGTAGCAAGCTTCTTCATAATTCTTCAGAGAATCAACTTTTGCACCCTTTTCTTTATCTTGTTTTCCGCCATTTTTGTTCCACTTCAAGTAGTATGGCCCAACCTTTTTGTTGAAGGATTGATGGTTAGGACCACCATGGTTTTGAATTTAACCATGACTATAACCGTGACCATGACCGCGACCACGTCCGCGACCACGACCATGACCGCGACTATGTCCTTGTCCATAGTTATTTGCATTCACTTCAGGGAATGGTTGTGATCCAGTAGGGTGGGAGTTGTGGTTTCTCATTAGGAGCTCATTATTTTGTTCGGCAACAAGAAGACATGAGATCAATTGAAAATATTTTTTAAATCCCTTTTCACGATACTGTTGCTGCAGGAGCATGTTCGTGGCATAGAAAGTAGTGAATGTCTTTTCTAACATGTCTTCTTTAGTAACATTATCTCCGCATAATCTCATTTTAGATACAATTTTGAACATTGCAGAGTTATATTCGTTTACCGATTTGAAGTCTTGCAACCTCAGGTGCATCCAATCATAGCGAGCTTTTGGGAGTATCACACTTTTTTGGTGATCATAACGTTCCTCTAAGTTTTTCCATAGAACTGCTGAGTCTTTCACTCCAAGGTATTCAGATTTCAGCCCTTCATGGAGGTGATGTCGAATGAAAATCATTGCTTTTGCTTTGTCTTGTTCGCTTGCCTCATTTTTTCTTTGATTGCATGTGCAAGGTTCTTTGCACTCAAATGAATTTCTGCCTCAAGAACCCAAGTTAGATAATTTCTTTCGGAAATATCAAGAGCAGCGAACTCAAGCTTGGTGATGTTTGCCATTGTCTGAAAAATTTATATATTTATTTAGAATATAATACACATGCTCAAATCTACAGGTTTGAGTTCTATCAATTATGCTTCAAGCCTAACATATTATATTTTGGCTTCAGGCCTTATATTCAATTTAAATTTTCTTTATGAAACTTCAGGTTCATAAAGCTGTAAAATATTTTTCATATTGTAAAAATACAAAGCTCCAAGATGGTTGCTCAATTTGCTGTGTTGCTAAATTAAGGGCTACACATTTGAGCAAGCTACCATTAGTGAACAACTGAGTAGGACTAGATCAATTAGTTTACGTTTGCTTATTTAGCTTATTGAGTAAAG
This sequence comes from Iris pallida, assembly GCA_029216955.1. Lineage (NCBI taxonomy): Eukaryota > Viridiplantae > Streptophyta > Magnoliopsida > Asparagales > Iridaceae > Iris > Iris pallida. The sequence continues at coordinate 19,667,607 of JANAVB010032618.1, read as the reverse complement.
CTTAAGCCTAATATTAGCAAACTGAGATCAAGATAAATGAATTTAGACTTACCGATGTGTGGTTGTCCTTTGCAGTTTGTATCATTGCTTGGAGTAAATAAACAATAGACACACAATCTAATGATTACTTAAACTATTAGCATTTGAGGTTTCATGACATTTGATATAAAGAACAAGTAGACAAATGAGATACTGATTAATCCTGGTTATTTTGAATATTTTATGGCTAATAAAATTCATGGGAAAATGTGATATTGATGAATCTTGGCCACTTAAATTCATGAGAAGTCCCAAGTTCCCATTTTTTTAAAATAATATTTGGCCTAGTCCAAAATATTTAACAATATCCAAAATATTAAAAATAGCTATGATTCATCTAAGTATACCGGTTTTGTATACAAAATTATGCTACAACGACACATTATTAAACCAAATTACAATTATAGACATCAAAGGTCTGTATTTCCTTATTGTTGGACATAACAAATCAAGTATATACGACAAATTTCATTTCCAAAATAATATATTATTGCCTAAAGAATTTCTTGGAAATACGTTTGTAGTCAAGTTCTGGTTTTGGATAAAGTTCAAAGCAGTTTGTGAGATTGCATGGATCAACAAAGTATATGTGATTTAAAAAAAATCTAAGCTATATGAACAATTTTCTTTGATATTAGGTTTAATTATACAATATGAATCATGAAAAAAATTCAAGAACATATTACATCACATGCACACCCGTGAACAACAAAAACATAATTTTGATATTAGTTTTGGGATTTAGATCATAGCAAAAAATTCTTATCAAAAAAAATATATAATCTATGAACCTGATTGGATCTTCCTGATCTTTGATTTTTTCGGTGATGTCCTGAAACTCTTCTAGCAGTCGTGCTGATAATGTGTTATAAACTAGAGAGAGCAACAAGAGAAAATGGAGAAAAAAGTTGTGTGTATTTTCATTCATCCAATATGGCCTTTATATAGGCTTACAATGGATTGCCAAAGGCCATAAGTTATGAAATCAAAGGGCATGAGTTACATAAGTTATGGATGACTAAGAGTCATGGGACATCCATATTTACAACATATATAGCATTATTGTATTTATTAATTATTATATTACATACAGTGAAAAAATTAGTATATACAGATTGAGGGTAGAGAGAGCTCTCAAAGAAACACCAACAGAGAATAGGAGAAGAGAGTGCGCTCATATAAGAGTTACAAAATATTAGTATATATAGAATGAGGGTAATTTGATAAATTACTAAATCTAAAAGTGTTCGGTTTGGTTCGATTACTTGGATCAAGAACCGAAAACCGAAGCGGTATTTCAAAATTTTAAACCGATAACCGAAAAACTGTACCGTTTGTCATATTTCGGTTTAGTTCGGTTCGGTTTTTGGTTTTCAACCGTTATATGCTCACCCCTAGACCTACATCCTCCATAAATTCAAGCAACGATTGTATCTTCCTTGTTTGGTTCACGGAAAGGAAATGAAAGAAAATCAATTCTTTGTTGATTCCTTTCATTTGGGAAATTGCACTTTCTATCAATTTTCTTTTCTAGTATTTTGAAATGTCAGAAAAGTTGAGAGGGAAAATATATTCTTAGGCAGGTTTGGTTCGCGGAATCAGGACATTAGAAAAGGAAAGTCATTTTTTTCTTGAATTTGGATGCTAAAGAAAATTAGCATGACAGAAAATTGATTCCCATATGCAAGAAAAATGGTTCTCCCACCCACCCCATGAATTAATTCACTTTTTACCCCCAATTATTCACATTCCCTTCCAATTTTCGGACCTTTCCAAACACCGAAAAGAAAAGATAATAGAAATTATAATTTTATAACAGAAATGAAAGAACAAGATTTTATTTCCTTTCGGCAAACCAAATGAGGCTTAGGGTGGAGAAGTAAATCCTTGGATGGGTGGGATAACCACCTTTTCATTTTTTGACAAAAATTGCTATATTTTTTTTAGGATGTTGATTTTGAAAAGAGAAATAAAGTCATGGACATTATTTTTAAAGAGGAATCGATTTTGATTCCAAATATCACTTTTGACGATATGCAAGTTTCTATACCTGCCATTGATTAAGAAATGAATCTAGAACCTCAACAGGACAACATCAAATTATCTCTACAAGTCGATGTTGAGCTACCACAACAAGACAACATAGGCACCCCCCCCCCCTCAATGCAAGATGGGAACAACCTTAACAACCTCAAGAATCAGTACCATTAAGACAGTCCACCAGAGAAAGGAGAAATGCAATTTCGAATAATTTTATCGCATTTCTCTAGGAACATGAGAAAGACTGTAGAATACTGAAAGATAATCCAATCAACTTCTGTCAGGTCATGGAAAGTTCCAACTCTCAAAAGTGGATTGATGCAATGAATGAGGAGTATAAGTCTATGCAAGACAATAAATTAAGTTTTGAACCCATTACCAAAAGATATGCAACCCATTGGTTGTAAATGGATATCTAAAACCAACAAGGATTTGAAGGGTAATGTGGAGAGTTTAAAGCACATATTGTAGCTAGAGGCTTTAACGAAAAGTTAGGGATTGATTTTAAAGAGACTTTTTCTTCGATTTTTTTCTTCGAAAGACACTTTTAGAACAATCATGACACTTGTTGCAAATTATGAATTTGAATTACATCAAATGGACATCAAAACGACGTTTCTCAATGGTAACATTGATGAAATCATTTATATTGTGCAACCATAAAACTTTGTGTCAGAAGACCCAAAGAATATGGTTTGCAAACTGACAACATCTATTTATGGACTTAAGCATGCTTCTCGTCAATGGTACTACAAATTTCATCAAGTGATTACCTCGTGTGGTTTGAGGTAAACATTATTGAAGACTATGTGTATCACAAGTTTAGTGGGACTAAACATATTTTACTAGTTTTGTATATTGATGACATACTGCTTGCCACAAATGATATAAGCATGTTGCACGACACTAAAAATTTCTATCAAATAACTTTCAGATGAAATATCTTGATGACGCCTCTTTTTTATTAAGAATTCAGATACAACGAAATCATTCTCGAGGTATTCTTGGATTATCACACATGAACTATATCGATAGAGTATTCAAAAGATTTGGCATATAGGAATGCAAACCAGGTGACACCCATTGCTAAAGAAGACAAGTTTAATCTCAATCAGTGTCCTATAATTAGAATAGCCATAAAACTAAAGAAATACAATAGATGTTGGTATTTTTGCCTTTAGACTAGGAAATATAGTCCTGCATCGGCTACACCAATGGTGAGTATATCAATATAATGTTTTGCTTGTGTTGAGGTATGCACATGAGGTGCTGTAGGACACAAGTGGTTGCCATATGAGAGTATTTTTCTAGAAGAAAAAAGGACTAATTCCAACAAGGAATCAAGTTTTTTTTTGTCGTTCGGACTCGGACATAGACTCCAAGATGTCTCGTGCATGCACGGACGTGTTCGTGGGGTAGGCGTGACCTGGCACACGACTATGCTGATTGTGAGATGATCTAAAATATCAAACTCTATTCTTGAGCATTGGTATTCTAGTACCACATCGGATAGGAAAAAATGTGAAGTCTCACTCCACTCTATAAATAGAGCCCCCTGGCCTCCTTTGTGAGACGCACCAAAATAGAAAGCAAATGGAGCCCGTTCCAGTCACAAAAAGTTGACTAACGAGCGTTCCAGAAGTTCTTTGAGAACTTGCTGGTTCCTGAAAGCAGATCGCGGTGGATGAATCTTGTTTTGAACAACGATGGTCTTCACCACCCAGCAAGAATAATAATTTATTAATTATTATTTCTTCTTCTTCTTCTTCTTGGTGGGCTGCAGAATATTTTAGAGAGCAAACTTGTTTGTCGTAATCTCCAAAATCATTAAACTCAGTTTAGGCACTTTACGAGAGCGAACTCGTTCGCAGGAATCTCTAAAGTGCTGAAACTCATTTCAGGTACTTCTAGAGAGCAAACTCGTTTGCAGGAATCTTCGATGTCCCAACTTAAATAAATTAGGAGAAGAAATTAATTTGCAAGTATTCTCTGAAATCCTAAAAAGTCAGAACAGAGAGCAAATTTATTTGCAAGTGGATCTCTGCGCCTGAAAGATGCTATAACAGAATAGAGAGCAAATTTATTTGTAGGTATATCTCTAAAATTTTGTTCGTTCTTCCATCTAGATCTATTTCAGAAGTAACAATCTCAAAGCAAGATCTGGATCAGATGAAAAATTGCCGTACAATTCTTTTTGATACAAGTTTTAACAAACTTGACAAGATTGACAGACAACACTTCCAACCTTTAGATGAGGAAAAGTTGTTTGTCAAATGGTTGGATAAGTGTTGGGCCTAACTATCCAAGAAGGATGATGCATATTTTATGGCAAATTGGATTTGCTGATAGTGTATGGTGATTACAACTTGTGCTAGAGCGGATGAGAAGTCTCTCAAGGAGCATCTCAAGACAAATGAGAAGAAGACCAAGGAATTTGTGCGCATGGCTCAAACATGTGCATGATACCTGTTCAGATCATGCTTTATGTGTGCGCATGGAATCTGCTCAGACATGGCGTATGGTTTTTTTTGCTCCAACTAAGAGCATAGCAGTGCATGGTGATCTCGGCTTATGACTGCATATGTGTATGGTTTCGACTGTATAAAGTACAAAAATTCTCCAGGAGCATAATAACCCTATATAAAGATAGTTTTGTCTTGGTGGGATTAGTTACGGCTGTGACTTGAAGGGTCATTTGAAGGAGAATTACAAAACCAATATAGCAAGGTAAAGCTAAACTTGGTTATTTTGATTACTTAACTTGGTTGCTATGTATGCATAGGTTGAGTCATCTAGTTTGGTAGCTGACTAGTGGGTGGACACTTATGCATCTAGCCACACATGTAAGGACCTTGGACGAGCCTGGCTGTGATGAAGGTCTCGATGGTGAACATACTGCTAGCAGAAGATCCGGGGATCGGGATTCGAGGAACTAATCTCATGAAGTCTGTTATTCGATACTGTCATGCCCTAGTACCAAAATACTGAGGGTAACTAAGCCAGCTACACCATATGAGGTATGCAAATGTCATACGGCGATCGTGGCTGTCAAGAGACAAGGGTGTGCATGCTATAATCAAGTCTCATATGGTCTCACAGAGCATCTATGTATCAATCAATCAAAACAAGAAGCAGTAAATAATGATCATATAAGACAAAGCAGTAAGGCGTTTCCGACACTTCATCAAAATAAATCATGAGCCTAGCTATATAAAATGATAAGCTAGTGCCGAGAGTCATAGGTACATAACTGTAGTCAGCTGCAGTCTGATATAATTACAATTATGAAAAAGAAAACTAATATCCTGGACATCAGGCTAAACAGGTGACGGTGGCTAAATGCCAAGTACAAAATAGAAGATATCAGAGCAGTGAAGAAGAAACCCACTCATGGTCCCTAGCGCTCATACTCCTGGTGTGCACCATTGTATCGGGTAGAAGGCTGGATCCTCTGGTGCTGCTACAAAATCTGGCCAAACAAAACCAGCAGGGTAAGGCCCCGAATAGCAAGTACCACAAGGGAGCACAAAAGAGTGAGATAAAACCCAAGCATAATAATAATAAAATAAAAGGCTTCTGGTCGTAACCTCGGTCCACAGCCTGTCATAGCACGACAGACCAACCCAACAACCAAATAAGGACATAGGTTGGACCACGCACCATGACAGTCCATGTCCCTCGGCTACTAACAGAAGGTATAAGGCACAACCAAGTCATTTTTCAAGCGGCCATTCATTCATGCAGCTTTCTATATTTTGGCAGAGTTATCTCCGCGATACTGATCAAAGGAATCCTTAGATCATGTCAACCCAGCAGGACTAGCCAAACCATTATATAATTAAACATATAGCACATTGATTATGCACCGGTCCTCCGGAGGGCCACCGCGCTAAAACATATAACACATAGCTCATAGAAGTCGGATATAGTCATCCCCTATAGGCGAATTAAACCATATCCGTGGAGGCCAACCCGATACGTCAGGACTGGACCTGGGGTGGCTAGTATGGCACGATCTCGGGATTCTTCCCACCCAATGCATCTACCAAGTTAGTTGCCTCGTTAATCCCTAGTTTATCCTCTGAGTTCACATGTCGTGGTCACTTGCTCTCTCTCTAGATGTCGTACAATATACGAGTACCCCAAGAAGGGATCCAAACTGGCTCATGGAGTCATACGTATGTACCCCTTCTTGGTGTAATGTAACATCCAACACATACCACGTCATTGCTACCGACCATTCGCTACGTAAATGCTGGACTCTTGGATGTACTGGCAGGTATCACATAGGAACACTTAGCACATAGGATAGCACCTCGGTGCTCACATAGATTGTACCTTAGTATACACATAGGTTTATCCAGCATACACATAGGTAGTCAGATCAAGAATGAGGACCAAGACACAAGAGAAAAGTGAACAAGAAGGTACTACGCACTTAGGGTATGAAGTGCTTGAAAGTCATGAACTGGCGCAAACGGCGCACGGGCAAAAGTGCAAAGTGAAAGGTGCACAAGATGCAAGGTGCAAGGACTAAAAGGTGTGCGAGGTGCCATAAGTCATATATGAATTCTAGTTAAAGTGAGACATGAAGATTCTTGAAGCCAAGACAAAGATCTACAACTTTCATGTTTTAAGTTGGGAGAAATTCTGGCCACATATCAGCCAAATAGGATAAAAAATAGCCAAATATGCAGTCTGCAACACTATGCGGCCAGGTACTATGCGGTTCGCAGGACTGCATGCGGCCAAGAATACATGTGGCCCAAACATGCGGTCCACAGGACTGCATGCGGCCAAGAATACATACGGCCCAAACATGCGGTCCGCAGGACTGCACGCGGCCAAGAATACATGCGGCCCAAACATGCGGTCTGCAGGACTGCATGCAGCCAAAATACATGCGGTCCGCAGACTCAAGTCGGTCCGCAGGATATATGCGGTCAAGGGGTTCATGCGGCAAGACTCATGCGGTCCGTGAGACAGCTTGCGGCCAAGGGGTTCATGCGGTCAAGGATGCATGCATGCGGTCCGCAGGACTGCATGCGACCATAGGCTCATACGGCCAGACTCATGCGGTCCGCAGGACCAAGGTGGTCCGCAGGACTTCATGCGGCCAAAGGCTCATGTGGCTAGACTTATGTGGTCCGCAGGACTGCATGCGGCCAAACTGCTCATCTTCTCCAAAAATTTGAGAAAGATGGCCATGGAACTCATGAACTTCCAAAGTCCATAAATCACTCAAAATAACTCAAAATTTGGGTTTTCAAGGGTCCATGTTGAGTAAAATCGAATTCTCTACAACATAGAACAATCAAGACATGAAAATAATGAAGTTTGATAGATCAAAATCCAAGAAAACCAAAAATGACACAAACTTAGATCTACAAGAATCCATCCATCAAAACCGAAAATACCAAGTACTAAACTTGTAGAGGATGATGAGAAGAACAATATAGACAAATAATATCAAAAGAAAAAAAATTAAGAATGAAAAATGCACAAATCTCTACTTTTGAGCAAGTTGTACTTACCTAAAAGTTTGCTTGAGAAAAATAAATGGAAGAGTGGATGAGGAGAGAGAGTGAGGAAGAGAATATATATATAGGGGTTGGGTTGACTCAAAAAAAAACCCTAATCTTGAGAAGGCTCTAAACCATATAACTAATGACATGTTAAATGCTACATGATACAACTAATTAAATTATTTAAATAAAATCCTAACCACAACACGGTTCAGATATCTTATCATCGAAGTAGTGAACCACGCCTACAACCAGACAAGGACAAGGGGTGGCATACTAATCCGCGACGAAATACTGTTCCATGCCATGGCCAGTTACAAATACATGATAGATACGATCAAGATACAGGTGCCAGATACTATATACAAAAAAATCAAAATTTTACGTATTCCGAGAACATGAAGTGACAGATACGGATTTGAAGATAGACATTCATGCTGGAAGATGTTCAGTATCAAACGAATGTTCAAACTTCTGCTGATGGTGTAATTTGTTAATTGAGTTGTGATGAATGGACTAGGACATGTGCAATATAATAGCAGACTCAAGATGTCTAGTCTAAACTTTATCTCTAGATGTGGGGGTAAGGGAATGTAGGATTATAAATTCTGTACATGGGACCAAGATGGTCAGGAGGCTGCTCAGACGATTATACTAAAAGTACAGATCCTCAGGAGTTGGTACACTCAGAAATCTGTGACTTTCATCAATTCTCTATAGAAACTGGATTGAAGTGTATTAATACCTTCATAGATGATTTTTCGATGGACTCATATCGGAAGATAGAGCATTCGAGAAGTTTAGGGACTTCAGGGGCAAAGTTGAACGTCTAGCCAGTTGACAACTCAACTGGCTCATAAGTGATTGAGATGAAGAGTATTGTTTTCTTGGATTCCTATCATTCTGCCACGAACATAGAATTGGCTATGAAATGACTAATCGGTAGTCTCATTATATACTCATGATTCATTAAGGAGGAGAGTATCATTTTCTTGGATTCGCATAATTCTGCTATGAATATGGAATTGGCTATGAAACGACTACTCCGTAGTATCTCTCATCCAATAGAGTTTTAGAAAGGAAGATCAATGCACTATCAGAGATGATGATATCTTTATTGCGGGTCTTCCAATACACTTATGAGGATAGATTGTGTTTACGACTACGTATATTTTCAAGTAAAGTACTGTTTGCCACATTTGTCATTGCTTATCATTGTCATGACCCGATCCCGAATAATCGGATACGAGTCGGACACGCCCAGTCTTCGTCGTTAGACACGATGAAGTAAGTTGTACCAATATCTAGGAAGAACTATGAATCCAGATAAGAATAAAAATATATCACAGCATCTAATATCAAATCCCAGAATCTCAGATACAAGTCTAAATGTTATTACATTCCAACAAATGTAAAATATACTGATGTCTCTAATACAAGTCCAGATAAAACTAAAGAAGAAAAATACTAGGCTTCCTCAGCCTCTAGGTCCTGGGCAATATCAACTAACTCATAGGTGCCTCCGGGCTGCTGCCCATAGTAAGTATCACAGATAGCCTCCAACTCACCTGCAACATATCCTAGTCAGGAGCGGAGCTAAGTATATCCAAGGAAATGAATATGAACATCATGGTATGAACAAGGATACATGAAATATATATAAAGTATGAGAAATAAGAATAAGACATTAAACCTGAACATGAATAATGAAAGTAAATACAGGGAACATGAAATGAGTCCTGAACATAAAATACAACCTGAACCTGAAATGTACAATATATTGAAATACATCCAGAGTGTGTGATCGGCTTGGGTAGATTCAATGAACATGAAATAGTATGACTTCGGTCCTACGTGAACGATGCGGGACCTAAGCTATTCACATGAATAGTAACACGGGTTTGATCACACATCTGTAGTATTTCCCCTTCCAGACACGAGTAAACTTAAGAAAACATGATGCAAGACAATCCCGTGATACATCGTGTCAACAAGGAGATACAAGAATGAATATACAAGATATGAGAAAAAGGACAAGTCCGAGGAGTATACTTGCCTTGCTCAGGGTGATCAAGTGTGGGATATATAACTGGATATCCTCCTGTTTATAATTTACAGTTTGATAAGTCAACAATGTAAAGGTAGATATTTCTAGTCTAGAAAAGGTCACTTTAACATAACCTTGGTTTTAACACTAATCCTATCTTGTATAAAGTGACATAATATCTACACATAACCTAAATTATGAAGCAATATATCACCATTCCTACATTTGCACTTTATTAATATTTTAAGTATTCTATGACAGTGAACTTGAAACCCAAGTTAAGTTGGTTCAATATACAAGTTCAGAGTCTATCCTGTCCAGTTAAAACATTAATATGCAATGTAAATAGTCATAGGATAGCACTGGATATTATATAGACAAGGTAATCTAGAAAAGTAATAGACTAATCAAGGTATAGAGGTATCCATGTTCTAACATGAACTATATACATAAGTGCCTAGCTAAAAGGGATTTACAACACATTACAATTCAGTACTGAACTGAACTGAACTGAACTGAACTGAACTGAACTGATCTAATCTAATCAGTCCAGAAAATGACATTCTAATTACACTATTCTAAACTTGAAAGTGGTGCAAGGTTATATCAATATCTGAATCACATAAGACTGATTCACCTGTACCATACCCTGCCCTTACTCCTAATAACCCTGTTTCAGCCTATTCATTAATTTCAGTTGGGTTCGGTCCTTAAAAAAGAATGATATAACTCAGTCCTTATCAGGACATGGAACAGTTCAGACTTCCTAGGGTTTAGTTAGTCTTTAAAATTTATAGGCATTGATACACCCCCTGTAACTAAGGACTGGTCATAAAATCTTCATAGCCATAACACTGCTACATCATTAGTTTATCAGTATCAGTCCTTTAATAGGTGCTTCCAAGTGACCGCACTAAAACAGTCTCAAACACAACAATTTCAATTCGAACTGGAACTTGGTTTCCAGCCTACACTATAGCTTTTCACCTATCCTCAGGACAGCACCCAGGTTCAGTAGAGTATAAACCTCAGTGATAGCTAACCAATCCCCCTCAGATAAGTTCCAAAATGAAAGAATCTAATATTCGAAATATTGTAGGCATCTACTCAAAGTAAGGGTTAAACTTGCCTTAACACAATTCAGTTATCTAATTCTCTACATGGTGTAAGATAGCCCTGTCCCCTGCAGTTGCTGAGCATGCAAGAAGAGACTTAACCTACAGTAATATCTATTATCAACCAACCTATAATCAATACTTAAACCTGAACCCCCTTTTAATCACTCTTCAGTCACTCAATATTCAATCTTCAGGGTATAACTTATTATCCCTTTTTGCCCTATATCAGTAGGATACAGTGACTTTGATTTCAGGTAGGGTCACTACTCTTGCAACAAATCCAGCCAACCCACATAACAGTAATTTAGTATTTCCACTCCCTGCTGACTGACACTAGTCTATAAGAAAATACTTAAATAGAGACAACTAGGGACTTGCCATATAATATATTCCCCAGTCTGGAGAACATCAACTTAAATCGAAGATGACCCATCTTCATAACCATCCTTCCCTCAAAGTATAGGTCAGATATTAAACTTCAATATGTGCATCCTAAATTTAAGAAACAGTTCATAGATCAACAAGCAAGAGGATTAATTCCTTGGTGAAACGAATATCAATTCCAAAGTATTAGCTATCTACCCAGCCATATACCAATGAATGTAGGCATAAACTTAACCTACTCTCAACAAGCCATACTTGGATTAGCATATGTTAAGTAAAACAAACCTCTGTGACTAAAGTTACAGATGAGTATCTCAACCTAATTGGCTAAGATTACTTAGTGACTGGATTTTGTTCCTAAATGATTTATATTCCAAAACTGCAATCTAAATGATATGCTCAAGATCAAAGATACAACAACCTCCACTTATTGATGTACAAACTCAAATTGAACAGAGCTTACCTTAATAGAATTCTCCATAAGAGTTCGATCTCTAAGCTTGAAGAGATTATCCTGCCTTGCTCCAAACAGTGTCCACTATTAAGACACAGTGTCCACAATGATACCTGCCTATAATTTCTTTCTTAGTAAATCAACCCGAACCAATAATCCTTCGAATTGGAAAACAAAAGCAACTCAGATTGGAAGAATTTAGGCTTAACTCACCAGGATTGATTAGGTCAAAAACTCGATCGAAATTGATTGTGAGGTCTTCACTTCCGACTCAAATACTCTGATACTTCCAAAATGACACCAGGATTTAGGAAGGAACAAAACCGATTTAACTTCTATGAAAGGAAAATTACTCACCTCTACTATTAAATCTGAGATCCAAAACGAGAACAGATCCGAATTTGCAGAAGAATTCGAGACGCGATCAATTATTCCCAAACAAGATCTATACATGATCAATTCGAATCATAGAGGAAAACAAACAAATACTTCATGATCAGAATTCTAATTGCTCACTTCATTAAAAGGATGATCGATTAAACGATCACAGATCGATCTGTTCCTACTCACGATCGGAGTTCTATCGACCAAAACTCGAGTTGAAACCGAACAATCTGATCGTTGATTCGATCACGTCGAACTTCAGAATAATCAAATTGATCAAGGAGACCAAGGAGATCAGAGAATTCACTTACTGAGCTTGTGCAATGTCGGTTGCTAGGGTTGAGTCGTCGATCACCAGAGCTAATGCCACCATGGCCGGTCCAGAACAGAGCTTATAGAGAAGCTGAAGTTGGAAAATGAGAGGGATGTGATGTTCATCAATGGAGAGAGTTGGCTTAAATAGGCCATTGTGGAGGAAATGGAGGGAAAACGAAAAGGAAGGTTGTTAGAGCACATGGCTCACTGTCAGAATCAGTTGGGAAGGAAATTCAAATTCATTCTTCTCTTTCTGAGAACAATATGGAATGCAGAATTTAACCAATAGCAATTAATTGCAAATATATGGGCCATTACCATTTGGCCCAAAAGAAAATTATTCCAAAAAAAATATAAATACATCATCATTTTTTTATATAAAAATGTAAAGCCCAAAGGAAAATAACTATTTTAGAAATTTGCTTTATAAAATTTTACTAATTTCGAGGAAGTGAAGTTACAAATCTTCTCCCCCTAAAAAAAAAATTTCGTCCCCAAAATTTCAAGGAAGGCAACAAAATTAATTCCCAATAATCACAAGAAATTAAACACAAGCCATTTATTGAATTTAAACAAATCAAAAATTAAAATGCAATCAAGTAAACAAACTAGGATAGCGCTCCCGCATCTCGTCCTCGTGCTCCCACGTGGAGTCTCTCGGTGAGTGATATCTCCACATGACGCGGACAAGTGGAATAGTCTGATTCTGCAGTTGCTTCTCCCTCCGATCGAGGATATCCACTGGCTGCTCCTCGTAGGTCAAGCTTGGACCCACCTCTAGCTCTGAGTAGTCCACCACATGGCTCAGGTCTGGAATGTAGCATCGAAGCTGGGACACGTGAAAGACATCGTACACTCCCTTCAAGCTAGCTGGAAGCGCCAGTCGATAAACCACCTCTCCAATCCGTGCCGTCACATCAAAAGGCCCGATGTACCTCGGACTGAGCTTTCTGCCTCTACCGAAACGAATGACGCCTCTGGTCGACGAGATCTTCAGGAACACTCTATCTCCAACTGCAAACTCTAGTGGCCGTCTGCTGTTGTCCGCCCAGTGCTTCTGCCGATCCTGTGCATCTCTGAGACACTCTTTGATCAATCTGATCTTCTCAGCTGAGTCTACCACCATCTCTGGCCCAAGCAAAGCCCTCTCGCCAACGTCGTCCTAAGATAAAGGTGTGCGACGTCTCCGCCAATATAATGCCTCGAACGGGGTCATCTCGATGCTAGCCTGATAACTGTTGTTATAGGCAAACTTCACTAGATGCAACTAATCCTCCCACGAACCGCCAAAGTCGAGTGCGTAAACCCGCAGCATGTCTTCCAGTGTCTGAATGGTCCTCTCGGACTGCCCGTCTGTCTGTGGATGATAGACGGTACTGAACTTCAACTTTGAACTCAAGCTCAGCTGTAAACTCCTCCAGAAGTGTGATGTGAAGTGGCTGTCTCTGTCTGAAATGATGCTCACCGACACTCCGTGAATCTGCACAATTTGTCGTATGTAGAGGTCTGCAAGCTTCTCGATCGATAGCCCTACCTTGAACGGAATGAAGTGAGCAAACTTCGTCAGTCTGTCCACGATAACCCAAATAGCATCCTTGCCACTGGGCGTACGCGGTAAACCAGAGACGAAGTCCATGGTGATGTGTTCCCACTTCCATTTCGGAATAGGTAAAGGCTGGAGTAATCCCGCTGGTCTCTGGTGCTCCGCCTTGACTTGCTGGCACACAAGGTATCTGAAAACAAATCTGGCAACCTCTCTTTTCATTCCATACCACCAAACATACTCCCGCAGATCTTTATACATCTTGGTAGATCCAGGATGAATAGAATACTGCGATTGGTAGGCCTCCTGCATAACCTCTTCTCACAAATCCTTAGTCACACACAACTGGTTCCCGTGCCTCAAGGATCCATCATCTGCAATAGTGAAGTCGTCGAGCAATCCTTCCTCTGCCTGGCCTCTGAGACATCGGAGTCCCTCATCTAGAAACTAGACCTCCTTGATCTTCTCTATCAGTCCTGACTGTATGTCCATGTGTATCAGCTGCCCTCCAACTCCTGGAAGAACAATTTCTATCCCCAAACTCTCAAAATCCTCCAAAAGATGCCGATCCATAGTGAAAAACATAGCAACAGGATATCGACTGAGAGCATCTGCTACCACATTCGCCTTCCCAAGGTGGTATTGCAGATTGATATCAAAATCCTTCATGGGTTCCAGCCATCTGCGCTGCATCATATTCAGCTCCTTCTGAGTGAAAACATACTTCAGGCTTTTGTGGTCTGTGAAGATGTCCACTCGATCTCCATATAAGTAGTGCTTCCACAGTTTCAAGGCAAAATGACTGCTGTAAGCTCCAAGTCATGTGTAGGGTAATTTTTCTCATGAGGCCTCAACTGTCTAGAAGCATAAGCAATGACCCTCTTGTTCTGTCACGCCCCAAAACCAGAATACTGGAGAGCGGGGGCAGACATAGCCAGCTACGTATATTGAAATGGAAACCACCTCGATATACGGTCACGGCTGTCTAGATATATGAGGGTTTACTACAAGCCAACAGTCTCTTATGGTCATGAACAAGCCTAATGTCTCAATCACAAGCAAGTAAGTCAGGTCGCAAGATGTATGATCATTAAATATACAATAATAAGGCGTCCCAAATATCACATATTCAGCTGATCATGAAGCTAGTCATTACAAAATGTTAGGACTAACAAGAGTTAAGTCATACATGATCAACCCTAGGATTTGTTAATCATGTTTACAGCCCGTAGGCAGACAGTAAGTAAAGTGCATCGAGCTAACAGGTGCTCGTCGGCTAAACGCCTCAAAAGAATAGTTTTACAATAGAGTGAGCGAAACAAAATAGAAAACCCACTCGTAGCCCGGGTTCCTTCTAGTCGCCACCATTGGGCTGGAAGCTTGGTAGATCCTCGGGAGCTGCTCCGAAATCTGGCCACACAAAACCAGCTGGGTCAACCCCAGAAAGAGCAAGTGCCACAAGGGGGCCACGAAATAAGAACAAAAGCCAGCAATCAGCACAAGAAAATCTAATATTAAAACTAGAATTTACGAAAACATGGCAGGGTGATATACGACGAGATAACCATGGAACTATTCCGATAGCCAGGTTACAACCCGTAAACCAAACAAGGACCGGGGTTGTAACCCTTCGTCTGAACAGAACTTGGTTTCCCACCATTTATCAGCAAGATAATAATACAAGAAATCAAGACAGGGAGCAATCTTGTACTGGATCAAGGCATGGCTAAACTGGTTATACCTCATTAAATCAATCACGGCCAAGCAGATACTACGGCTTACTACTTTAACTAACTAGGGTTATCACAGGCCTAATTACTAACAAGATGCAGTGAGATTGTTCCACAGCCACAAGCCCTGCAGACCATCCAGGTTACCCAGGTCGAAAATTAGGGGTTGAATTCAGGTGGGTACATCGTCCAGGAAACGCATGTACCCTTAGGTGACTTAGAGGGTGCAACACTCGACGGTGTGCTGGAAATGTGCCCTACTCGACGGCAGGCTACAGATCCTAAGAGCGCCCAGGTAACGGAATTGCCTGTAGCGGTGTCATCTCTTCATGACTACTGTGTTATTCTAGTTATTAACCTTAATCCATTTTAGTAGGTACTCCTGACCGTGGTACTCAGGAGTCCCATCCTAGACATGATGTAAGACAGGACAAGTGGATTTAAGAAGCAAGCAAGAAAGAACCACCCACGGTGTCAAGGCAGGTCAAGTTAAGCTAGCCGTCGCAACAGCATTAAGATAAATCATGTCAGGGTACTTGTCATGAGTGCGCCACGACGGGCCACTATCATGTCGGGTTGGTCATGTCAGGAGTGCACCACTACGGGTCACTGTCGTGTTATGCTAGTTCCTTGTCATACCATGCCATGTACAATAGTCATTCCAAACATATTAAGTAAAATCAAGTTCATGACAAAAGACGTAATGATATAAAATGGGCGTAAAATATCTAATAAAATATCAATATACAGGGCTATAGAAGAGCCAAGCTTAAAGAAATAAGACCAAAACTCCAAGAGCTAATGGGTTAAACAAGGGGGTTCAGGGTGCAGCGTACGTACAAGGGCACGCACAGCGTACGCACGAAAGCACGCACGCAGGAGAGCTAAAGTACGCACGCAGGAGAGCTGCGTACGCGAAAAGTCACGCACGCAGGAGAGCGGCGTACGCGAAAAGTCACGCACGCAGGAGAGCTGCGTACGAGAAAAGTCACGCACGCAGGAGAGCTGCGTACGAGAAAAGTCACGCACGCAGGAGAGCTGCGTACGCGTAAAAACACGCACGTAGAGGGGCTGCGTACGCACAAAAGCATGCACGCAGGAGAGCTGCGTACGCATAAAAACACGCACGCAGAGGAAAGGGTCTTCTTCTCCATGGCTGAGAAGAAGCTCTCATGGCTCCCAAAACTTTAAGGCATCACAACTTGGCCATCCGAACTCCAAATCTGGATTTCCAAGGTTCCAACCGGGGTAAAATTGAACTCTCTTCCATATGGAAACATCAAAACCCATAAAAATCCAACTTAAATAGATCAAAACCATGTAAAACCGAAATTAGAGAAAACTTAGATCTATAACAATGGAGACTCCAAATCACAAAATACTAAGTTCTAATGTTGATCACCATATCCTAATCTAGCAAATGGACAAATAAAAGAGGGTTCTCATGTGGTGGCAAGGTGCACTTGCCTATGGGAGGGTGTTGTGTGGAGGAAGGAGAAGAGTGTTGTGTAGAGAAAGGAGAAGAAGAAATAAATGGAGGGTTATGAAGAGAGAGAAAAAGTTGGTAGAGTATTAAAGAGGGTGGGATGTGGTGTGTTGAGGGTGGAGCTTAGGCTAAGGTGTTCCAATACACATAAACCAAGCCAAACTAAACCAACCCAATTAAAATCGAGCCATGCCAAAACCCAAGATACGAGAAATACCGAAATTCCACAAGTTGAGAAAAATAAAAATACATGTCAAAAATCCAGATACGAGTATAAATACGAAATACTGGAAATACAGGAAATGAGGGTGACAACTTTACCCACCTTAAAAGAATTCCGTCCTCGGAATTTAATCAAGGAGCTAGAGATTGTCACGACAAGCTACATTAAGCACAGGCAAGTTACACTAAGCAGTTCAATCATACAATCATACAATGCAAGCAAGTAAGGGAAAAACGTAAGGCATAAGAAAGATATTATACCTCACGAGTCAAACAGGTAGGGATATCGCGATCGGATGTCGTCCTCACGCTCCCATGTTGACTCACCTAGAGAGTGATGACCCCAAGCAACACGGACTAATTTAATAGTCTTGTTCTTGAGTATCTTTTTCCTCCGGTCCAAAATAGACACGGGCCTCTCCTCATATGAAAGGTTGGTACCAATAACCAATTCCGAATGGTCTAGGATGTGGCTCGGGTCCGGAATATACCGTCGTAATTGGAACACATGGAATACATCATGCACCTCACTTAGCGACGACGGAAGAGCGAGACGATAGGATACATCTCCTACTCGCTCTAGAATATCAAACGGCCCTATATACCTAGGACTAAGCTTTCCCCGCACGCCAAAGCGAATGACGCCGCGGTTAGGCGAGATCCTAAGGAATACATGGTCGCCGACAGCAAATTCTAAGGGACGCCGATGAGCATCGACCCAATGGCGCTGGCGGTCCTGGGCAACTCGGAGGTGATCTCTGACCTTCCTGACCACTTCAACCGTCTGGGAAATCAATTCGGGTCCGAGCATCTGCCTCTCTCCGACATCGTCCCATGCTAGCGGGGATCTGCACTTCCTGCCATAAAGAGCCTCGAAGGGTGCCATCTGGATACTGGCCTGATAACTGTTGTTGTACGAGAATTCCACCAGGTGCAGATGATTCTTCCATGAACCACCGAAGTCAAGGGTACAGGATCTCAACATATCTTCAAGGGTCTGGATTGTGCGCTCTGATTGACCATCCGTCTGCGGGTGATAAGCTGAACTGAATTGAAGGCGAGTCCCCAAACTCTTCTGCAAGCTGCGCCAAAAGTGTGATGTGAATCTTGAATCCCTGTCCGAGGTGATGCTGACTGGCACACCGTGAAGCCTGACGATCTTCCTGAGATACATCTCTGCTAACTGCGCCGTTGACTGTCCAACTCTGAATGGGAGAAAGTGTGCCACCTTGGTAAGCCTGTCCACAATTACCCAAATAGCATCTCTGCCGGCCGGAGATCTGGGCAATCCGGTCACGAAATCCATGGTTATGTGTTCCTATTTTCATTCTGGGATCGGTAAGGGTTGAAGAAGTCCAGCGAGCCTCTGATGTTCTGCTTTAACCTGTTGGCAAACCAAACACCGAAAGACAAACCGGGCTATCTCCCTCTTCATGCCATTCCACCAGAAATGCTGACGAATATCACGGTACATCTTCGTACCACCCGGATGAATAGAATATTGAGAACTGTGGGCTTCTGCCATGACTTCCTGTCTGATATCTCTACTGGGTACACAAAGACGAGTGCCGTGCCGAAGTGTACCGTCTTCATGGATACATAACTCTGGCCTTCTTCCTGCTTCACACTCTGCTCTGAGTCGCTGGATCTTGGAATCTGTTGACTGTGCCACCCGAATTCTCTCAACTATGCTGGACTGAACCTGTAGGCTGTCCATCAATGCCACGCTGGTTGGAAGAACCACTTCAATTCCCATCTTCTGAAGATCTGCCAATAATTCTGGTTGCGCCGTCAGGAAATAAACTCCGGCTCTCCTGCTCAATGTATATGCTACAACGTTGGCCTTCCCGGGATGATACTGCAAATCCACATCATAGTCCACTAGTAGCTCGAGCCATCTTCTCTGCCGCATATTAAGGTCCTTCTGGGTGAAAACATACTTCAAGCTCTTATGATCAGTAAAGATCTCCACTCTATCTCCGTACAAGTAGTGTCTCCACAACTTCAAAGCAAACACTACCGCCACCAATTCTAAGTCGTGGGTCGGGTAATTCTTCTTATGATCACGTAGTTGACGCGACGCATAAGATATTACCTTCCCATGCTGTATCAAGACACACCCCAATCCTCTGCCTGAAGCGTCGCAATAAACTGTGAATCCTCCGGTCCCATCTGGAAGGGTGAGAATGGGAGCCGTTATCAAACCTCGCTTCAACTTCTCAAATGATTCCTGACACTCTGCTGTCCAAACAAACGGCACATCCTTGCGGGTCAACTGGGTCATCGGTGCTGAAATCCTTGCGAAATCTGAAATGAACCGCCGGTAGTAGCCGGCCAATCCAAGGAAGCTGCAAACCTCTGCCACTGAGCTGGGTACCGGCCATGACTCGATAGCCACAATCTTCTGGGGATCCACTTCCACTCCTCCTCGGGTAATGATGTGACCCAAGTATGATATGCGATCGAGCCAGAACTCGTATTTACTAAACTTGGCGTACAACTGATGCTCCCTAAGCGTCTGGAGGACGACTCTGAGATGCTGCTCATGCTCTGCTTCACTCTTGCTGTAGACCAGGATGTCATCTAGGAACACGATCACAATTGATCCAAGTAAGGCATGAAAATGCGATTCATGAGGTCCATGAATACGGCCGGTGCATTGGTCGCTCCAAAGGGCATAACAAGGAACTCCCAATGTCCATACCTCGATCTGAATGCTGTCTTCGGGATGTCCTGCTCTCTGACTCTGATCTGGTGGTATCCCGATCGCAAGTCGATCTTCGAAAATACTGAAGCCCCTCTGAGCTGATCAAACAAGTCATCTATCCTCGGAAGAGGGTATCTGTTCTTGATTGTCACCGAATTCAAGGTACGATAATCAACACATAGCCTGGACGTACCATCCTTCTTTTTCACAAGAAGCATCGGGGCTCCCCAAGGCGATCCACTTGCACGGATGAATCCCTTGGTCCTCAGTTCTTCAATCATCTTGTACAAAACTTCCAACTCTGAAGGCGCCATCCTGTAGACTCGCTCTGATACTGGTGCTGTCCCGGGAATCAAGTCTATAGTGAACTCAATCTCCCGCTCCGGCGGCATCCCTGGAAGCTCCTCTGGAAAGACATCTGGAAACTCTTCAACTATCCGGGGTAACTGCACTGCTGCTACTGCCATCCGCAATACTGGGGAAGATGGCTCCACTGCGCCTCTGGAAAACGAAAACTCTGGCTCACCGGAGATACTAAAGACAACTCTGCCAATATGGCAGTCTATCCTAGCATACTGGTTCCTCAACCAATCCATGCCTAGGACTACATCATAGTCTGCCATAGGAAACTCTATGAATCTAGCGGGGAACTCCCTACCGCTAACTACGATCCGACACGAGGAAAACACTCGATCTACTCCCACAAGGATATTACCAGTAAGTATATTGAGCCTCACTGATAATGACTTGGGCTCCAATCCTATCCGTGTCGTGAATCCTGCAGACATGAATGAATGCGATGCACCAGAATCAAATAATACAGACGCTGGAGAGGAGTTGACGAGAATAGTACCTGCCATAACCTCACCTGGTACAACTTCTTCTTCCATAGCCATCATTATGGCCTGACCTTGTCCTTTGGCTGCTGGTCCCCTCTGCTGGAAACCTCTCTGCCTATTCTGGGTCTGAGCTTGGGCTTGTGCATACTGCTGGGGGTGCTGTTGCTGAAATACCTGAGACTGAGGCGACAAGGGCCTCGAAGACTGATACTGCTGCTGCTGAACTGGTGCTGGGGCCAGTCCTCTCACCGAAGAGTTAGAAAGGTTGGATGCTGATGAACCACCCCTATTCGGGCAAGCCCCTATCCTATGATCTGCTGCTCCACAAGCCAGACATAATTCCTGTGCCCTACGACAGTCTGCCACCACATGCCCTGGCTTTCCGCAATGAGAACATCCCATCGCGGAAGTCTGCTTCTACTTCTGCTGCTGCGGGTACGTCGGAGTCGAATGCTGAACCGACGTTACTGAGGTCGCCCGCCTCGGAGTTCCAATGGTTAATCCCCTAGCTGCCGGGGCTGGAGCTGATAATTGGTGCATCTGACTGTGGGACCACTTCCTACCTCCGGTCCTATCCACGATCCTCTGGGAGGTGTACTCATGCCTCCTAGCTGCTCTCAAGACTGCGTCGAACGTCTGGTGCTCGAACTGTTCAACCGCCAACAAGATCTCCAAATGAAGTCCCTGCTGGAACCGCTGGGCCCTATCAAACTCGGTCGCCACCAAGGTGGGGGCAAACCTACTGAGTCTAGAAAACTCCGATGCATAACTATCAACCGTTCTGCCTTCTTGCTTCAAGTTGGTAAATCTGGTTTGCAAGTCGTACCGAGCTACAGCATCGAAATACTTCGTCTAGAATCTCTCTCTAAATACTGCCCAAGCAATGGGTGCCACTAATCCCATGGCTTGCGCCGCCCACCAACTGTGAGCCAAGTCCAACAACTGCAGGCGTACCACCGCCAACTTCTCATTCTCAGGTGTCCTAGCTGCTTCCAGAATCACCTCGGTATCCTGAAGCCATGCATCTGCGACAATCGCATCCTCGCTGTCGTCGAAGAAAGGAGGGTTCAATCGCTTGAAGCTGTTCGCCGCCTGGTTCCCTGGATGTCTGCCTCGGGTCAAAGCATCTTAAACTGTCTGGTGCAGGGCGTCGCTTCGACAATCCTGGAAAGCTATCAAGGTTCTAATGAGGCCTACTAAGGTACCATCATCTGGCTCTGCGGGCTGGACGGGCCGAACTGGTGACTCTCCTCCAGTAGGCACAACTCTAGAGGCTACCCCGGAATGCTGGGCTTGATCTCCAGGTTGCTGCTGGTCCACGGGAGGTGCTCCTCCTTGCTGATCGGCAGGGTCAGGTATAGTGCCGCTGAGGAAGACGACACAGGGAAACAATAAGGAAGGACCAGGACAGATCAATGATACAAGCATGTAATCAGGACAAGAATTTCAGGGATTTGAAAATACGGGCGGAGATCAAGGGCGAATACTGATTGAGACATCTATTCGGTAAACCCTCACATTTCTTGATTGATAAGACCTGCATGGGCCACCACTTAAACCATGTCACGCCCCAGAACCAGAATACTGGAGAGCGGGGGCAGACATAGCCAGCTACGTATATTGAAATAGAAACCACCTCGATATACGGTCACGACTGTCTAGATATATGAGGGTTTACTACAAGCCAACAGTCTCTTATGGTCATGAACAAGCCTAATGTCTCAATCACAAGCAAGTAAGTCAGGTCGCAAGATGTATGATCATTAAATATACAATAATAAGACGTCCCAAATATCACATATTCAGCTGATCATGAAGCTAGTCATTACAAAATGTTAGGACTAGCAAGAGTTAAGTCATACATGATCAACCCTAGGATTTGTTAATCATGTTTACAGCCCGTAGGCAGACAGTAAGTAAAGTGCATCGAGCTAACAGGTGCTCGTCGGCTAAACGCCTCAAAAGAATAGTTTTACAATAGAGTGAGCGAAACAAAATAGAAAATCCACTCGTAGCCCGGGTTCCTTCTAGTCGCCACCATTGGGCTGGAAGCTTGGTAGATCCTCGGGAGCTGCTCCGAAATCTGGCCACACAAAACCAGCTGGGTCAACCCCAGAAAGAGCAAGTGCCACAAGGGGGCCACGAAATAAGAACAAAAGCCAGCAATCAGCATAAGAAAATCTAATATTAAAACTAGAATTTACGAAAACATGGCAGGGTGATATACGACGAGATAACCATGGAACTATTCCGATAGCCAGGTTACAACCCGTAAACCAAACAAGGACCGGGGTTGTAACCCTTCGTCTGAACAGAACTTGGTTTCCCACCATTTATCAGCAAGATAATAATGCAAGAAAACAAGACAGGGAGCAATCTTGTACTGGATCAAGGCATGGCTAAACTGGTTATACCTCATTCAATCAATCACGGCCAAGCAGATACTACAGCTTACTATTTTAACTAACTAGGGTTATTACAGGCCTAATTACTAACAAGATGCAGTAAGATTGTTCCACAGCCACAAGCCCTGCAGACCATCCAGGTTACCCAGGTCGAAAATTAGGGGTTGAATTCAGGTGGGTACATCGTCCAGGAAACGTATGTACCCTTAGGTGACTTAGAGGGTGCAACACTCGATGGTGTGCTGGAAATGTGCCCTACACGACGGCAGGCTACAGATCCCAAGAGCGCCCAGGTAACGGGATTGCCTGTAGCTGTGTCATCTCTTCATGACTACTGTGTTATTCTAGTTATTAACCTTAATCCATTTTAGTAGGTACTCCTGACCGTGGTACTCAGGAGTCCCATCCTAGACATGATGTAAGACAGGACAAGTGGATTTAACAAGCAAGCAAGAAAGAACCACCCACGATGTCAAGGCAGGTCAAGTTAAGCTAGCCGTCGCAACAGCATTAAGATAAATCATGTCAGGGTACTTGTCATGAGTGCGCCACGACGGGCCACTATCATGTCGGGTTGGTCATGTCAGGAGTGCACCACTACGGGTCACTGTCGTGTTATGCTAGTTCCTTGTCATACCATGCCATGTACAATAGTCATTCCAAACATATTAAGTAAAATCAAGTTCATGACAAAAGGCGTAATGATATAAAATGGGCGTAAAATATCTAATAAAATATTAATATACAGGGCTATAGAAGAGCCAAGCTTAAAGAAATAAGACCAAAACTCCAAGAGCCAATGGGTTAAATAAGGGGGTTCAGGGTGTAGCGTACGCACAAGGGAACGCACAGCGTACGCACGAAAGCACGCACGCAGGAGAGCTAAAGTACGCACGCAGGAGAGCTGCGTACGCAAAAAGTCACGCACGCAGGAGAGCGGCGTACGCGAAAAGTCACGCACGCAGGAGAGCTGCGTACGAGAAAAGTCACGCACGCAGGAGAGCTGCGTACGAGAAAAGTCACGCACGCAGGAGAGCTGCGTACGAGAAAAGTCACGCACGCAGGAGAGCTACGTACGAGAAAAGTCACGCACGCAGGAGAGCTGCGTACGAGAAAAGTCACGCACGCAGG
Organism: Iris pallida; assembly: GCA_029216955.1. NCBI lineage: Eukaryota > Viridiplantae > Streptophyta > Magnoliopsida > Asparagales > Iridaceae > Iris > Iris pallida. Next base: position 19,643,238 of record JANAVB010032618.1, on the reverse strand, counting down.
AGAGCTGCGTACGAGAAAAGTCACGCACGCAGGAGAGCTGCGTATGCGTAAAAACATGCACACAGAGGGGCTGCGTACGCACAAAAGCACGCACGCAGGAGAGCTGCGTATGCGTAAAAACACGCACGCAGAGGAAAGGGTCTTCTTCTCCACGGCTGAGAAGAAGCTCTCATGGCTCCCAAAACTTTAAGGCATCACAATTTGGCCATCCGAACTCCAAATCCGGATTTCCAAGGTTCCAACCGGGGTGGAATTGAACTCTCTTCCATATGGAAACATCAAAACCCAGAAAAATCCAACTTAAATAGATCAAAACCATGTAAAATCAAAATTAGAGAAAACTTAGATCTAGAACAATGGAGACTCCAAATCACAAAATACCAAGTTCTAATGTTGATCACCATGTCCTAATCTAGCAAATGGACAAATAAAAGAGGGTTCTCATGTGGTGGCAAGGTGCACTTGCCTATGGGAGGGTGTTGTATGGAGGAAGGAGAAGAGTGTTGTGTAGAGGAAGGAGAAGAAGAAATAAATGGAGGGTTATGAAGAGAGAGAGAAAAAGTCGGTGGAGTATTAAAGAGGGTGGGATGTGGTGTGTTGAGGGTGGAGCTTAGGCTAAGGTGTTCCAATACACATAAACCAAGCCAAACTAAACCAACCCAATTAAAACCGAGCCATGCCAAAACCCAAGATATAAGAAATACCGAAATTCCACAAGTTGAGAAAAATAAAAATATATGCCAAAAATTTAGATACGAGTATAAATACGAAATACTGGAAATACGGTAAATGAGGGTGACATGTTCTGCTCAAGCACACACCCCAAGCCCTTCCCTGATGCATCACTATAAATGACAAATACTCTCGATCCAGATGGCAAAGCTAGAACGGGCACTGAGTCTTCTCTTCAATTCTTCAAATGCTGACTGGCAAGCGTCACCAGATAAACTCCTCGTCCTTCCGCGTAAGCTTGGTCATTGGCTCTGCTATTCTGGCATAATCCTTCATGAACTTCCTATAGTATCCTGCTAGCCCCAGGAAACTATGAATCTCTGCTACTGACTTGGAAAGTGCCCATGCTTCCACAGCTTTAATCTTCTTGGGATCTACAGAAATCCCCTCTCCAGCCACCACATGCCCCAAGAACTCTACTCTGTCCAGGAAGATCTTGCACTTCGAGAGCTTCCCGTACAGCTTCTCTTTTCGTAAAATCTCCAACACAATCCGCAGGTGCTCCACATGCTCCTCCTCGGACTTCGAATATATCAAGATGTCATCAATGAAGACTACGACAAACTTGTCCAAATACTTGTGAAAAACTTTATTCATCAAGTTCATAAATACTGCTGGGGCATTGGTAAGTCCGAACGGCATCACCAAGAATTCATACTAGCCGTAACGGGTGTTGAAAACTGTCTTCAGAATATCCTGCACCCGAACCTTCATCTGATGATATCCCGACCGAAGGTCAATCTTGGAAAAGACCTTCGCCCCACTCAGCTGATCAAACAGCTCATCAATCCGCGACAACGGGTATCTATTCTTGATGGTGATGTTATTGAGTGCACGATAATCGATACACATCCTAACAGTCCCATCCTTCTTAGGCACGAAGAGTACTGGTGCTCCCCAGGGTGAAGTACTGGACCGAATAAAACCCTTACCTTCCAACTCATCAATCTGGGCCTTCAACTCTGCAGCTTCCTTCGGGTTGATCTTGTAGCAATATTGGGACTTCGGCGCTGATCTGGGCACTAGGTCGATGTTGAACTCCACATCTCGATCCGGCGACAATCCTGGCAACTCCTCGGAGAAGACGTCGAGAAACTTTGCAATCAGTGGATACGGCAACTCTTGGGCTTCTGCAACTTCTCCGAAGTAGACTCCCTCTAGCCTTTCTGCGATCCGTCTTCTGAGCTCGAACGGCGGAACTCCAGGCGGGCTGAAAGTCACCTTCCCCTCATGGCAGTCTATTACGGTAAACTGCTCGCTCATCCAGTCGATGCCGAGGACTACATCAAATCCGGGCAATGGCATCACTAGAAGTCGAGCCCTAAGCTCCCGTCCAACTATAGTGATAGGGCAATCTACCATCTCACTAACTGGCACTACCCCTCCTCCTGTCATAATCCGACAGTTTCTTCTAGTGGGCTTAGGTGTGAAGCCGTGTCTATGCAGAAACTCATATGATATAAAGCTATATGTGGCTCCAGAATCAAACAATGCAATAGCAGGAAATGAATATATGATAACAGAACCTGTGATAACATCTGGAGCTGCCTCCTCCTCCTCCTCAACTGCGGCCATGACGTAAGCATGTCCCCGTTGTGGTCCTCCCTTCTGCTGCTGCTAATGCTGTGCAAATCTCTGCTGCTGAGATGGTAGAGCTGGTCCTCCTATCTGGGGTACAGCAGACAGTGCTCTGGGTGGTGCAGGTGGTGGTTCTCCAGCTCCTTGGGGTCCTCCTGCTAATCTGGCTGTGACCTGCTGACAGTCTCTCATCTGGTGTGCATCTAACCCGCATAATAGGCATAGTCCAATCCTCTTACGACAGACCTCCACGTGGTGTCCTGGTCGATGACAGTATGTGCAGGTGACTCCCTGCTGTCTCTGATGCTAAACTGCTGGAACTCTGGCAGGACGGTGCTGAACTACTGCCTGCTGGGGTGGCCTCGTCTGAGTCTGTATCTGCACCATCTTCGCCGGTGTCTGGTAACTGCTGCTGTCGATGTCCCTATCCCTCTTGGGCCTCGGGTCCATCTCCTTCTCAACTGCCTGAGCGATCTTGAGGATGCTCGAGTAAGTCGTCGCCTGGCTGATCGCCACTGCGTGCCGCAACTCTCTGGTGAGGCCCTTCTTGAATCTCCAGGCCCTCTCCTCCGGCATGCCGACTAGGTTCTCTGTGAACCTGCTGAGTCAGGTGAACTCTGAAGTATATTTCGCCACTGTCATAGTCCCCTGCTGCAAGGCCTCGAACTGCATCCAAAGCTCCTCTCTCTCGATGTCTAGAAAAAACTTTTCCTTGAACAGAGTTTTAAAATCTGCCCAAAGAACCTGGGGTACTGCTAACTGGGGCTCCTCGCGGTACCATGCTCTGGCAAGGTCGAACAGTCGCATATTCGCCACCTCCACCTTCAAGTCATCAGGGATCTTCGCCATCTTCAACGTCCGCTCCGTATTTTCCAGCCACTCGTTTGCATAAATGATCCCCTCGTTGCCCCAAAAGTCCATCGGGCAGAGGTTCTGGTAGTCCCTGGCCGTCCCCGGTCTCGGTGCTGCTAGTGCTGGAGGTGCTACCAGTGCTGGTGCTGCCATCTTCCGAGTCCTGAGTGCGTCGACGACAGTCGTTCTGAACTGTGCTGCCTGGTGGTTCTGAGCCTCCATGAACTGTTGGAACATGGCCATCACCTGGGCGCCGTCAAACATCATCATCGAAGGCAATGGAGGAAAGATAAGAGGCTGTGGCGGAAGCTGATCTACTGGAGCGTCTGGCTCGGGCTGTCCCAAACTGCCTGCAACTCCTGGCTGATCCACGGTCTTTCTCGTAGTGACCATCCTGCAATAGAAAGAAAACTTCATTGATTGACAAACCCTAAAACCTAATAAACAATGTTTTTATAATATCAATGCACCTGATAAACCTGATATACCCTTATTTCCCGATTTTCCTATGCTGTGATCAAGTTTCCCTAGTGTAATCAAGTCCCCCAATAGTACACTAAGACCTAGGTACCATTAGGATAGACCTGCATGGGCCACCACTAAAAATATGTCACGATCCGATCCTGAATAATCAGATACGAGACGGACACGCCCAGCCTTCGTCGTTAGACACGATGAAGTAAGTTGTACCAATATCTAGGGAGAACTTCAAATCCAGATAAGAATGAAAATATATCACAGCATCTAATATCAAATCCCAGAATCTCAGATACAAGTCTAAATGTTATTACATTCCAGCAAATGTAAAATATACTGATGTCTCTAATACAAGTCCAGATAAAACTAAAAAAAAATACTAGGCTTCCTCAACCTCTAGGTCCTGGGCAACATCAACTGGCTTATAGGTGCCTCCAGGCTCCTGCCCATTGTAAGTGTCACATATAGCCTCCAACTCACCTGCAACATATCCTAGTCTGGAGCGGAGCTAAGTATATCCAAGAAAATGAACATGAACATCATGGTATGAATAAGGATACAGGAAATATATATAAAGTACGAGAAATGAGAATAAGACATGAAACCTGAACATGAATACTGAAAGTAAATACAGGAAACATGAAATGAGTCCTGAACATGAAATACAACCTGAACCTGAAATGTGCAATATATCAAAATACGTCCAGAGTGTGTGATTGGCTTGGGTAGATTCAATGAACATGAAATGGTACGGCTTCGGTCCCGCGTGCACGATACGGGGCCTAAGCTATTCACAAGAATAGTAACATGGGTTTGATCACACATTTGTAGTATTTTCCCTCCCAGACACGAGTAAACTCAAGAAAACATGATACAAGACAATCCCGTGATACATAGTGTCAACAAGGAGATACAAGAATTAATATATAAGACATAAGAAAATGGACAAGTCCGAGGAGTATACTTGCCTTGCTCAGGGTGATCAAGTGTGGGATATATAGCTGGATATCCTCCTGTTTATAATTTACAGTTTGATAAGTCAACAATGTAAAGGTAGATATTTCTAGTCTAGAAAAGGTCACTTTAACATAACCTTGGTTTTAACACTAATCCTATCTTGTATAAAGTGACATAATATCTACACATAACCTAAATCATGAAGCAATCTATCACCATTCCTACATTTGCACTTTATTAATATTTTAAGTATTCTAAGACAGTGAACTTGAAACCCAAGTTCAGTTGGTTCAATCTACAAGTTCAGAGTCTATCATGTCCACTTAAAACATTAATATGCAATGCAAATAGTCATAGGATAGCACTAGATATTACATAGACAAGGTAATCTAGAAAAGTAATAGACTAATCAAGGTATAGAGGTATCATGTTCTAACATGAACTATATACATATGTGCCTAGCTAAAAGGGATTTACAGCACATTACAATTCAGTACTGAACTGAACTGAATTGATCTAATCAGTACAGAAAATGACATTCTAATTATACTATTCTAAACTTGAAAGTGGTGCAAGGTTATATCAATATCTGAATCACATAAGACTGATTCACCTGTACCATACCCTGCCCTTACTCCTAATAACCCTGTCTCAGCCTATTCATTAATTTCAATTGGGTTCAGTCCTTGAATAAGGCTGATATAACTCAGTCCTTATCAGAACATGGAACAGTTCAGACTTCCTAGGGTTTAGTTAGTCTTCAAAATTTATAGGCATTGATACACCCCCTGTAACTAAGGACTGGTCATAAAATCTTCATAGCCATAACACTGCTACATCATTAGTTCATCAGTATCAGTCCTTTAATAGGACTGCTTCCAAGTGACCGCACTAAAACAGTCTCAAACACAACAATTTCAATTCGAACTGGAACTTGGTTTCCAGCCTACATTATAGCTTTTCACCTATCCTCAGGACAACACCCAGGTTCAGTAGAGTATAAACCTCAGTGATAGCTAACCAATCCCCCTCAGATAAGTTCCAAAATGAAAGAATCTAATATTCGAAATATTGCAGGCATCTACTCAAAGTAAGGGTTAAACTTGCCTTAACATAATTCAGTTATCTAATTCTCCACATGGTGTAAGATAGCTCTGTCCCCTGCAGTTACTGAGCATGCAAGAAGAGACTTAACCTACAGTAATATCTATTATCAACCAACCTATAATCAATACTTAAACCTGAACCCCCTTTTAATCACTCTTCAGTCACTCAATATTCAATCTTCAGGGTATAACTTGTTATCCCCTTTTTGCCCTGTATCAGTAGGATACAGTGACTTTGATTTCAGGTAGCGTCACTACTCTTGCAACAAATCCAGCCAACCCACATAACAGTAATTTAGTATTTCCACTCCCTGCTGACTGACACCAGTCTATAAGAAAATACTTAAATAGAGACAACCAGGGACTTGCCATATAATATATTCCCCAGTCTGGAGAACATCAACTTAAATCGAAGATGACCCATCTTCATAACCATCCTTCCCTCAAAGTATAGGTCAGATATAAAACTTCAATATGTGCATCCTAAATTTAAGAAATAGTTCATAGATCAACAAGCAAGAGGATTAATTCCTTGGTGAAACGAATATCAATTCCAAAGTATTAGCTATCTACCCAGCCATATACCAATGAATGTAGGCATGAACTTAACCTACTCTCAACAAGCCATACTTGGATTAGCATATGTTAAGTAAAACAAACCTCTGTGACTAAAGTTACAGATGAGTAACTCAACCTAATTGGCTAAGGTTACTTAGTGACTGGATTTTGTTCCTAAATTATTTATATTTCAAAACTGTACTCTAAATGATATGCTCAAGATCACAGACACAACAACCTCCACTTATTGATGTACAAACTCAAATTGAACAGAGCTTACCTCAATAGAATTCTCCTTGAGAGTTCGATCTCTAAGCTTGAAGAGATTATCCTGCCTTGCTCCGAACAGTGTCCACTATTAAGACACAGTGTCCACAATGATACCTGCCTATAATTTCTTTCTTAGTAAATCAACCCGAACCAATAATCCTTCGAATTGGAAAACAAAAGCAACTCAGATTGGAAGAGTTTAGGCTTAACTCACCAGGATTGATTAGGTCAAAAACTCGATCGAAATTGATTGAGAGGTCTTCACTTTCCGACTCAAATACTCTGATACTTTCAAAATGACACCAGGATTTAGGAAGGAACAAAACCAATTTAACTTCTATGAAAGGAAAACTACTCACCTCTACTATTAAATTAGAGATCCAAAACGAGAACAGATCTGGATTTATAGAAGAATTCGAGACACGATCAATTATTCCCAATCAAGATCTATGCATGATCAATTCGAATCATAGAGGAAAACAAACAAATACTTCATGATCAGAATTCTAATTGCTCACTTCATTAAAAGGATGATCGATCAAACGATCAGAGATCGATCTGTTCCTACTCACGATCGGAGTTCGATCGACCAAAACTCGAGTTGAAACCGAACAATCTGATCGTTGATTCGATCACGTCGAACTTCAGAATAATCAAATTGATCAAGAAGACCAAGGAGATCAGAGAATTCACTTACTGAGCTTGTGCAATATCGGTTGCTAGGGTTGAGTCGTCGATCACCAGAGCTAATGCCACCATGGCCTGTCCAGAACAAAGCTTATGGAGAAGATGAAGTTGGAAAATGAGAGGGATGTGTTGTTCATCAATGGAGAGAGTTGGCTTAAATAGGCTGTTGTGGAGGAAATAGAGGGAAAACGAAAGGGAAGGTTGTTAGAGCACATGGCTCACTGTCAGAATCAGTTGGGGAGGAAATTAAAATTCATTCTTCTCTTCCTGAGAATAATATGGATTGCAGAATTTAACTAATAGCAATTGATTGCTAATATATGGGTCATTACCATTTGGCCCAAAAGAAAAATAGTCCAAAGGAAAATATAAATACATCATCATTTTTTATATAAAAATGTAAAGCCCAAAGGAAAATAACTATTTTAGAAATTTGCTTTATAAAATTTTACTAATTTCGAAGAAGTGAAGTTACAGTCATAAACACTGGTTCAAGATTAGGCTTGACTTGAATATAATTCGAGTGTAGGGGTGTCTGGTGAACGTGAAACTTCTGGATGTCAAGATTCAGAAGTCAAGGACGAGGTCCAAGATGATATTTTTTCTGGATAAGCTGTTGAGAGCTACGTTCAGAGTTTTTTGACATTGTATCATTCAAATCATTGAGTCTCGCGATGCAGAATTCTTTGAAGACAAGTTTGCTAGAGACAACAACATTTTTCTCGCGGATGATCCGGAGAACATTGTTGGTACCTAAGAAGCAAAGTACTTCAAAAGAAGGAGTAGGCCAGATGGTGGTTGTCGTTGATGAGATAATACTTGAATCAGTATTCGCTAGGCAGTTAGCAAAGCGAGTGAGAAGGCCGAAAGACTTTGAAGATGACTTTATCACCTATTATATGTTATTTGATGAGGTGATGAAGATCATAGATGCGATCTTCTCGGGGAAGTGAATCAATGGTAAGATTGACTCCATTACATCCTATTACAAGTGGGTGTTATTTAATCTGCATGAAGGAGCTAACCATATTGAATCTTTGAGAAGAAGCAGATAAAAGCCGAAGGAACTGATGATGAGTTCGAGGCTAGGCTGTTTTCCAGGACGGTTTGCTCAAGAACAAGAGATATGAGATTGACACATATTCTCCAGTGGCTAAGATGTCAACTATCATGATGACGATGGTCATGGCTGCTATTCATAAGTTGTCATATCATCAGATGGATGTTGTCACGATCCGCACCCTAGAGTTAGGGCACGAGAACATAAAAACGTCCAGCCTACGCCGCAGTGTCGGCGGTAGAACGCTGTCCTAGGTCTCAATGCATCTAACAGTATAAGACTAAACAGTTTATACTCCCCGAATGGGGGTGACATAGCAGAATGTAAACTCAATCACATCTAAGGTAGAGCATAAAGGAAGATAGATAAAACATGAAATCGAAAAGATATACAACAGATAGAAGTCTAAGTGTCTAAGATACAAACTCAGAATACATCTCAAAACCCAAATACAGTAATCCATAAATACAACTCAAGATGACTGAAAATAAACTATAAGCAAAAACCCTAGCTATCTATGCAACCTCTACTGTCTCCTCTAGGCTAGCAGGCAACCTCCAGGCTATCTGTAAAATTTATCAACAGGTCCAGTCAGGACAGGAGCGAGTACAGTACATCTCAACAGATCATAGCAGGTTAGAAAATATAATCATGCAGTAAAGTAAGATATAGGTACTGAAAGAAATGCAGTATGTAAACAGAGAGAGAGCTGTAATAGAAATATCTACTATAAATAGAGACTAACAGTGGCTAGTGATTCAGAGTACAATATAGACATATAAATGGCCTGGGATGATTCTGATGCTACACTATGGAATGATTCTGATGCTACACTACTGGTGTATTATTCACATGTCCATTTATACTCTCCCGTACCCCCAATCAATCAACAAGGATCCAACCAGGTTATGTTATGATACTATGTACAGCCCCCGAAGGGTGGTAAGCCCCCGAAGGGTGATAAGCCTCCGAAAGGTGATAAGCCCCCGAAGGGTGATACATAGTAGACCCATAAATGGGATAAGGATTCCAGGAAGACTCTGTGATCATAAGAGTATATGTCACAAGTGATCGAAGAATCAACGAAGCATAGTGATACGCTATGTAAGTGAAACGCACAGAACATAGAGTACCCGATGCTCTCTAAGGATAACATCTCAAGAAGGGATCCATATAGTACCAATCCGTGTGACCAACGTGACAGTACAAGTAAAGTAATCTACTGCAGGAAATAATTCTAAACAGGATATGAAAAGATCAGAGAATGTACTCGCCTGATATCTGAATGTCCAAGGTAAAGATACTGTCCGAAAAGAGGTGTCTGGCTCCTAATTAGAACAGCACAAGTCACAACATGTCCAGAAGGGTAATATAAAGCACTACAATACATTCTACATGAATCTAGGTCAAACTAGGCTAAAGTCAACCATTGGTCAACTCTGGTCAACTGCACTAGTCAAACTAGGTCAAACTAGGTCATGTCCTAACCCAGCAAGTCTTACTAGGCCTAACCAAGACTATCCTAGCAAGCACACATCAATACAAGGCTATACAAGCCAATATACACCCAACTCTATACAGCATGCAATTATTCAATACTCAAATAGGCAAGAATTCACATTGGATATACACTAGGTAATCTATTACTTTAAGCTATATATGTCTACACATATATACACATGCATATATTGGTATTCAACATTAGGTCTATAATCATGGCATTTTAAATGGTTATATAAACTTATATATTACAACACAATATGCTAACATATATATAATATACATACATAGCTAAGTTAACTATATTCATAAATACTTATTTAAGAGGCTATGTATGTGTATGTGAACATGGCAAAGGGGCAAGTGAGGGTTAAATGGGCATACATAGTGTATACATATCAAAGAGTGTCAAAGTGTAAGTGAACAATGTGTCAAGTGTGATAGTGTCAACATAGTGTAAGGGGGTACATGAGGTAATATAGGATTTGTGTTAACATAGAACATTACATCTCATTAACTTGTATATTGCATACATTACATCTTTTATTACATTACATTCATGCTTGCATTCATTCATCATTCATTTATTCTCTTGCACCACTATATGCACCATACATTACATACTATGGAACCTACATATTCATTACAAGCCATACTTATACATGCTTACATTAGATAGGATACTTACACCTCATACATCATTTATTTAAACATTTACTCATGCTTGCATTCTCTATTTAATTACATAATGTATATACATTAACATGGATTAAAATCAAATAGAACATTATATTACACACAAGGGTGCACAAAATGCATATGCCGAATAGTAACACCTACTAATAATCAATACTGTACCATCTCAGCATAAATTAAAATCTAGGATTAAAGTATGTTATAGATCTATGTGTTAGCTTTCCGAAACTTCAAACGGATCGCGTTTTCGTTTCCGAAAACTCCCGGAATCGCGAAAACACCGAGAACGCGTTTGTCTTTCGTACAGCTGACACTCAAATAATTCTCCAGAAAGTTACAGAAAGAATTAGGCCTATTAATATATGTTTTTGGAAAGCTAACTTCAATATGCTTCTTTTAAAAAAAATGGGAGATTAAACCGAGCTTTGAGCTAGAAGTTATGATATTTCTAAGTTAGGGCTGAAATTAAAAACGTGGATAAAAATCATGACGAATTTGGGTAGTTTGAGACAAAAGAACACAAGTATATAACATAATATATCAAGAACTCACTCTCTACACTAATATATATATATGAGACACTATAGAACACATCTCCAAATACAAAAATATGAGATTAAACATGTAATAATTCATTCATACATAACAACACATAGTGTGTCCAAATTTGGGATTTTCCCACATGGACACAACCACAACACAAAGGACACTCCTATGACCTCCAAATGGACACGAAATGGACACAAATGGAGATACAACCATGGGGGTCATTCTTATGGGTTCAAAATAGACCTATATGCATGAGGAAATGAAAAGAAGAAGGGATTTATACCTTCCGGTAGATCGAATCGAAGAAAAGCTTTCCGGAGCGCCACCGACACGTAGAGATTCCAAAAGGACACGAACGAGCTCCGAATCCTCCCAAACTTGGGTAGCTTCCTCCTTGGCTAGAATGAAGAAGGAAAGAAGAAGATTTGGTGGCAAAATGGAAGGATTTGGTGGAGAAATTTCTAGGGATTGCTCTCTAGGAATTTGGGGAATAACAAGAGAGAGAGTGTGGATGAGAATAATGAAATGAACTTGAGCCTATCCTCTCCCAAAGTGGCTGGCCATATGGGGCTATTTGTCCTATTATGGTAAGGTCCAAAATGCCCCCACTAACCTATTCTATGAGTATTAGGAAAGGGCTAATTGGTTGGGGCTAAATTAGTCATTCTAAAGTCTCTAATCACACTAACCTTATCCATAATAATTAGTCTAACCTCTAACTAAAATATTTCTATCATGTGGACTAAAATTAATATCATGTGGGCCATGTCTAACTAGTGTGTGGGTCCCACTAGAGTCAAACTACCCCCGGGTCCCCGTTTCAAGTCGGATTGAGTTGAAATTCGAACCCGACTCAAATAACCCCAAAACAATATCATAAATAATATCAAAATAATTCAAAGAGGTCAAATGCAAAAATATCCTTAGGCCAAAAATGATATTAAAATATCATAATCACATGGTTAGGCTCTAGGTCAAACAGTCTCTAGGTTTCACTAGCAAAACGTCAAAACCACAAGTCATTTATTTAAATAATTTTAAAATGATTTAAAATCACCGAAAATCATATCATGAATTAAATATCATTATTAAAATAATTATAAACACGAAATTTCAAAATTACCCTCATTTGGGAAACTGGGTGCTACAGATGTCTAGACAGTAATTTTAGATAGAGAAATGATAGAAGAGATTCACATACAACAGCCAGATAGATTTGTCATTCATGATCTTGAAGATAAGGTCTGCAAGTTGGTGAATTCTATGTACAGTTTGAAGTACACTCCCAATCTATGGAACGAGAAGTATGATCATGTTATTAGGTCAAAAGGCTACAGGATCAGCGAGACTGTTAAGTATGATTACACGAAGTTTGTTGATGATAAAGGAGTCATCGCTTGTCTCTATGTGGACGACATAATGATGTATCACTAGAACAAAGATGTTCCTCACATCCAGATTCAGTACGAAGGACATAGGAGATGCGGATGTCATCTTGGGGATTTAAATAATCGAATGGAAGTTGAGCTTGCTTTATCATAAGCTCACTACATAGAAAGTTGCTCACACGCTATGGATATCAGGATCTTCCAGGGATCGATACTCCTTATAGGTGTGATCAAAAGCTGAAGCCAGATCCTGGAGAAGCATCAGACAGTTGGTGTACTCGAGCATCATCTGGAGTTTGATGTAGGCTACAAATACCACCAGGCCTGACATAGCTTTTACTATAGGCATGATGAGTCGACTCACGAGCAATCCAAGTATTGATCTTTGGAAAGCTGTGAAGAGAGTAATGAGATCTCTCTCAAGGACTTGGAAGGATGCACTACACGGGTTACCCTGCAGGGGTAGAAGGCTTCAGTGATGTCAGTTGGTACTCAGAAGGAGATAAAGAAGAAGTTACATCTTCTACATGGGTAGTGTTGCTATATCAAAGAAGTCGAAGAAACATATCCATGTGTAGTGCTGCTATATCAAGGAAGTCAAAGAAGCAGACCTTTCTCTCACTATGGAATCTGAGTTCTGTTAGCTGCAGCAGATGAAGCAGAATTGCTTCAGGTATGAAGCAGAATGGCTTCGAGAGCTCAGGAAGGATCTTTCTGTATTGTTGGTACGCAAATTTGGGTGATGTTGATATATTGCGATAATCAGACATGATCTTCCTATGGTTGGTACGCAAATTCGGGTGATGCCGATATGTTGCTACAACCAGGTGGCTGCAGCAGTGGCATCAGATAATCTCTTCAATGATAAGAAGAGGACTGTGCAACCAGGACACATGGCACTGAATGAGCGCATCAAGCGTAGATCATTATAGTGGTTGGTTCGGAGTCAGAAAATCTGACGAATTCGTTCACTAAGGCCTCAAGTGCCAGCTAGTTGAAGATTGGTAAGAAAATGGGCTTAATAGACCCTGATATTATGTCTCTACAATCCTACCATAAAGTTTTATGCTGATTGGTTCAAAGAGAAACCTACCAGGCATCTAGCTTTTGGTTCAAGGGAGGACCATTGGCTGAAAGAATATCAGGTACAATGGGCAGTCCTTTGGGATATTATGGGAATACGGATCCAGAACCACTGATTAGTGGACAGTCCTTTAGGATATTGTGGGGTTATGGACCCAGAACCACAGTCAATGGACAGTCCTATGGGATATTACAGGGTTATGGACCCAGAACCACTGTTGTCTACTGTTTGTTCTTTATAGAGAACAAAGTCCTGTGAGAGGATGGCTTGGAAGCCTTAATGAGTTCTCGAACATTTGGGACGTCCGACGTGCTTTATAGGAAGCACGGATAGCACAGCACTACAAAAGGAGCATAGTACTCCATGCTATAGTGGGGTGACACCACATGAGGTACCTAGTAAGGGTAAATCCTCGGCTTCGGGCAAATTTGCAACGACGTAGCACCGCACATAGGCAAGTGGACTTAATGTTGTAGAATAAAGAGTGGTAGGAAGCACTACAAAGAGGTTGGACCTCATTTTACAGTGGTGTGACACCACATGAGACATTGCCTCGACTTCGTGAGCCATGTCATGGCAGCGTAACACCGCAAGGAAGCGAAAGGCTTCATGCTGGGTAGTTTGGCACTACAAAGAGGCTGGACCTCATGCTATAGTGGTATGACGGCTGGGCCTCATGCTACAGTGGTATGACACCACATGAGGCACTCACTCGGCTTCGGACCATGTCATAGCGATGTAGCACAGTAAGGAAGCGAAAGGCTTCATGCCAAGACTCTTTAAAAGAACTAACCTAGAGTGTATGAATAGAGATATAGGTCGTATCTTGAGAAAAACCTTGTAGACATCCAATATACATACACCAAAACCAGGCTGGCACATGGCCTTTAATGTGCAGCCAGAAGCACAGTTGATGTCATTATGTGAGTGGAAAGAATTACAGTTATGTACAGAATTTAAGGCTTAGTCCATTCTTGTATTATACTATTATTTAACCCATGCGGAAAGATTTAAGTCATAGCGACATCTCTCCTAATGCATGATGGATAGTCACTGTTGGGAACGCTTAACCCATATATTAAAATATGTGGGGTATTGTTGGTGTTTTTGCCTTTAGACTAGGAAAGATAGTCCCACGTCGGCTACACCAAATGGTGAGTATATCAATATAATGCTTTGCTTATGTTGAGGTATGCACATGAGGTGTGGTAAGGCACAAGTGGGTACTATGTGGGAGTATTTTTCTAGAAGGAAAAGGGACTAATTCCAACAAGGAAGCAAGTTGCTTTTTGTCGTTCGGACTCGAACTCGGGCACGGACTCCAGGATGCCTCGTGCATGCATGGGCATGTTCGTGGGGTAGGCGTGAGCTGGTACCCGACTATGCTGATTATGGGATGATATAAAATAACAAACTCTATTTTTGAGTATTAGTACTTTAGTCCCACATCGAATAGAAAAATGTGAAGTCTCACTCCACTTTATAAATAGAGACCTCTGGCCTCCTTTGTAAGATGCACCAAAATAGAAAGAAAAGGGAGTCCGTTGAGTCCAGGAAGCCCATTCGAGTCATAAAAAGTTGACTAACGAGCGTTCCAGAAGTTCTTTGAGAACTTGCTGGTTCCTGGAAGTAGATTATGGTGGACGAATCTTGCTTTGAGCAATGGTGGTCTTCACCACCCCAGCAAGAATAATATTTTATTAATTATTATTTCTTCTTCTTCTTTTTCTTGGTGGGCTGCAGAATATTTTGGAGAGCAAACTTGTTTGTCGTAATCTCCAAAGTCATTAAACTCAGTTTAGACACCTTACGAGAGCGAACTCGTTCGCAGGAATCTCCAAAGTGCTGAAACTCAGTTCAGGTACTTCTGGAGAGCAAACTCGTTTACAGGAATCTCGTAAGTCCTAACTTAAGGAAATTAGTCGAGCAAATTAATTTGTAAGTATTCTCCGAAATCCTAAAAAGTCAAAACATAGAGCAATTTTTTTGCAAGCGGATCTCTGCGTCTGAAAGATGCTATAACAGAATAGAGAGCAAATTTATTTGCATGTACATCTTTAAAATTCTGTTCGTTCTTCCATCTAGATATGTTTCAAAAATAACAATAGATTCTTTATTCATTAGTTGTAGGGAGTTTATGTATGCTTAATGCGTATGCATCCGGATATTGCGTACATAGTTGTGATATTAGGCATATATTTAAGCAACCCGGGGATGGATCATTGGAAAGTAGCCAAAAAATAAATTACTTAATTAAATAATTTATAGAGAACAAAAGATTGTATGCTCTTTATAAGAGACCAGATAATTTGAAGACCATATGGCATTACAATTCGATTTTGTTGGATGCTAAGACAACAGAAGATCCACATCAGGTTGTGTTTATCTGTTGGCTGGTGGAGATATATCTTGGAGTAGTGTCAAACAAACACTCATAACTTTTTTCACTTTGGCATCCGAGTTTATAGCATTATGAGGCATCCAATCAGATAATATGGTTGCAGAATTTTGTTACAAGGTCGCATATACAGGAGGATGTTGAATGACCACTCAAATTATAGTGCGATTATAAATCAACAGTACTGTATTCCAATAATAACATGAGCTCGTATAAGTTAAATAATATTGACATAAAGTTTCTAGGTGTGAAGGAAAAAATTCAGAATGATCAAGTGTCCATATAACATATTGGGACAAACTCCATGTTAGCGGATCCCCTCACAAAAGTGTTACCACCCAAGGTCTTTTATGAGCACACTGCTTATACGGGTGTTATCTTACATAAGGATATGATAAAATAATGTGATTTTGTATTTTATATATTTTGGTGATATATATTTTGGATTTGGACATGTTTGCGTATTTAAGTATTTTGGATATTTTTCTGATCAGGTATGTGGAAAATTTAGTTCATTTTGTTTTCATTGTATTAAAGTATTGATCTCATTAAAGTAAAGGAGGACCAGTTAGAAATAGACATGCGTCGATCACATCACATGTAATTTTTATGCTACGCATCCATGATTTATCTATGTCGTTTAGCTATATTGGTATATGTGACCATTGATGGTTTAGTTACGCTAAATGTGACAAAGGCTACTTTGATCCTATAGTGATATGGTTAATGGACGAGATTGTCCGGATATATCCTAAGATTAAGATAGCAATTTTTGGCTCATAAAATTAACACATTTGTAAGGTTACATATGTGACCCAGTGGAAGATTGTTGAAATTTATTCAACTTTAAAGACAGAAGTCGCACATGTAAAATTAATTGTGTTGTTTTATCTAAACAATTAAGCTATACTAAAGTGGCCTAATTGAAAAATAGGCTTAAAGGTATATTGTCACGGAAATAATATGTAAATACCTAAGAAATAAATATAATTTGATGAGCGACCAAATTAGAAATATCTAAAACCTAGAATATATATATATATAATATATATATATATATATATATAATATATATATATATATATATATATATATATATATATATATATATATATATATATATATATTTAGAATTTTAAAAGTTTCACCAGCAAATTTTCATATTATATAATATGAAAACTTGGTGGTGAAACTTTTAAAATTATAAATTCTCTTGAGTATTTTATAAACATGGTGTTATTATGTCAACTTATATGTCATTTATGTTAAAGAGTCAAAGCAATAAAATTTGCATGCAAGTTTCATTTTTTTCATACAACTTTTCATGTTCCAATAGTAATAATTTTTTCTATCCTTACCATCTTTCCAAGATTATTATTTTCAATAGAAAATCTATTGTACTATGTAATATGAAAACTTAGTGGCGAAACTTTTGAATTCCTAAAATACCCTTGAGTATTTTATAAACATGGTGTTATTATATCAACTTATATGTCATTTATGTTTAAGAGTCAAAGTAATAAAATTTGCATGCACGTTTCATTTTTTCATACAACTTTTCATGTTCCAATAGTAATAATTTTTTCTATCCTTACCATCTTTCCAAAATTATTATTCTCAATAGAAAATCTAATTGTACTATATAATAAGCAAACTTAGTGACGAAACTTTTGAATTCCTAAAATACCCTTGAGTATTTTATAAACATGGTGTTATTATATCAACTTATATGTCATTTATGTTTAAGAGTCAATGTAATAAAATTTGCATACAAGTTTTATTTTTTCATACAACTTTTCATGTTCCAATAGTAATAATTTTTCTATCATTACCATTTTCCAAAGATTATTATATATTCTCAATAGAAAATTAAAAAAAGAACAAAATTTGTACTTCGAATCTCTTGACATTGTAAAAAGAAAGCACACACACATGAATAATCACCTGGAAAAGACGACAACTGGCCTTATGATATTCTAATTAAAATACGTACAATGCACGTATATGTAGATTATATATATATATATATATATATATATATATATATATATTTATTTATTTATTTATTTATTTATTTATTTATTTTATTTTTTTATTTTATATATATATATATATATATATATATATATATATATATATATATATATATATATATATATATATGGTCAAAATTTATACGGCCACAAAAGAGGGATTTTTTTTCTTTTCTTTTCTGCATCCCCATCAACATAAAGAGGGGCAAATGATTCAAAGGTCGTATCAAGTTGGAAGATCGAACCGCATGAAGAGACGTTCGCTTCAAGATCCATCAAGCCAAGAAATGGATTCATGTACGCTTCCGCAATTATTTATCATCTGATCATCTCATGAATCAAAGGATAAAATTCTAACATATAAATCAAATTTTATTAAATACCACTAATAATTTTGGATACAAAATAGTTTAATTTAAATTTAACAAATTTTATATGCTATTCCATAACTATGGTTCCTCTCCCACTCTTAATTTTGTTAATTAGTATTACCTCCATTTAGTGTTAAATAATGGGAATAAATACAGATAACACTTTTGATTTTTTTTATATGATATTATCTATTTATTGACTTTTAGAAAGAAAGTTTTGGATGCCAAATAATATGCACACTAGTTTAATTTAAATTTGACAAATAGATGCGTATGGAAGTTAACAAATTTTATATGATATTATCTATTTATTAACTTTAAAAAAAATTACCTACCCAAAATCGTCTAGTTGTACTAATATAATTTGTGTAAATTATGGCAAACATATTACCGAACCTTTCTCTTCTTAAATATTCAAACTTGTTTCTCTACCGCTAATATATTTATGAGTTATTTGTATTTAACCCCCCAATTACTAATCATATTTCTAATTCCTCCCCAATTTTATTTTAATTATTGTAACCCCCCCAATCCTATGGTAAAGTGCAAACAAACCCTCTTTAGATTTTTGTTTTTACATTTGAAGAACTTTTGTTTAAAAAAAAATCTACATTTTAATTTTTGTTCAGTTTGCAACCATGCCGTTAAAAGCTGTTAAAATACGTCTAAAAATAAGATTTTACCCCTCCTCCCTCTCTCTCCGGTGGTGGGGGCTTGTCAAGCGGGGCAAACCAGAGGAGAGGGGAGGGTGGCCGGCCAGCGGAGGGAGGAGGGGGCGGGTCGAGCTAGGGGTGAGCATTCGGTTAATTCGGTTCAAATCGAACCGAAAACTGAATTGAACCGAAAATCGAATAAGCAAAACTGAAACCGAATCGAATTGGCCCATAACCGAATCAAACCGAACCGAATTAAATCGGTTCGATTTTCGGTTTATTCATTTTTGGTTTATTTGCACATTTTTGTTAATATATATAGTACTTAAATATACCTAAATTTATTTAGTGTATATATATATATATATATATATATATATATATATATATATATATATATATATATATATATATATATACAAAAGCCCCCCTTAGAAAATTCCCTAAAAAAACCCCCTCACTCTCAGCCGTAATTTAATGTTAATATTAATGTTAATATTAATTTTAATATTAACATTAAATACTAAAATTAACATTAAACTTAACATTAAAATTAATATTAACATTAACATTTATATTAACATTAACATTAACATTAATATAAAAATAAAAATAAAAATTAATATTAACATTAATATTAACATTAATATTAATGTTAATATTAACATTAATATTAATATTAAATTACGGCTGAGAGTGAGGGGAGGTTTTAGGGGATTTTCTAAGGGGAGGTTTTAGGAGGTTTAATATTAACATTATTCGTTTTTGGACCGAAATCGAAATCGAATAAAAAAATTTAGTACTTTCAAAACCAAAACCGAACCGATTTTTTTTTAAATCGAACCGAATCTCTTATTCGATTCGGTTCGATTTTCGGTCCAAAACCGAATAATGCTCACCCCTAGGTCGAGCATGGCCGGCCGGCGGAGGGAGGAGGGGGATTGGGGGGGCTGGCCAGCGGAGGGAGGAGGGGGCGGGTCGAGGGGGCCGGCCAGCGGAGGGAGCAGGGGGGTCGAGGGGGACCGAATAAGAAAAAATCGAACCGAACCGAGATTCGATTCGGTTTAAAAAAGATTCGGTTCGATTTCGGTTTTGAAAATACTAAAATTTCTTATTCGGTTTCGGTTTCGGGTTTCAATTTCGGTCCAAAACCTAAAACCGAATTAAGAAATTTTAGATTATATATATATATATATATATATATATATATATATATATATATATATATATATATATATATATATATAATACAAAATACAAAGGTTTTTGAATCGCTGACTGTGCCAAGATAAAGAGTGGTTGGGATTTAATCTTGGTGAATCAACGGTTGTGGGATTTTATGGGGAATCCAAAGAGTGGTGGTTGTGGATGTGCATTATTGAGAGTGGGATTTTATGGGGAATGAGCATTATTGAGAGTGGGGTTTTATGGGGAATCCAAAGAGTGGGGTTTTATGGGGAATCCAAAGAAAATTCACATCCAGCAGTGGTTGGGATTTAATATTTTGATGGGGGCCTCATAATTATTATTGTTCGTTTAAAATTGGGGGTCCAAGATTTTGAGGGGGAACACCTTAAATGAACCATGCCCTATGGGCACGGGTTATGACTAGTATATATTAAATGAACCATGCCCTATAGGTATATTTAAGTACTATATATATTAACAAAAAAGTGCAAATTTAAGTACTATATATATTAACAAAAAAGTGCAAATAAACCAAAAAATTGAATAAACTGAAAATCGAACCGATTTAATTCGGTTCAGTTTGATTCAGTTATCGGCCAATTCGGTTCGGTTTCGGTTTTGCTTATTCGATTTTCGGTTCAATTCAGTTTTCGGTTCAATTTGAACCAAATTAACCGAATTAATTCGGTTCAGTTTGATTCAGTTATCGGCCAATTCGGTTCGGTTTCGGTTTTGCTTATTCGATTTTCGGTTCAATTCAGTTTTCGGTTCAATTTGAACCAAATTAACCGAATGCTCACCCCTAGCTCGACCCGCCCCCTCCTCCCTCTGCTAGCCGGCTACCCTGCCCTCTCCTCTGGTCGGCCCCGCTTGACAATCCTCCGCCGCCGGAGAGAGAGAGGGGAGAGCGTGGGGGGAGGGGTAAAATCGTATTTTTAGACGTATTTTAACGGCTTTTAACAACAGAGGTACAAACTGAACAAAACTGAAAATGTGAAAATTTTTTTTTTTAAACAATGGGTCTTCAAATGCAAAAACGCAATCTAAGGAGGGTTTTTTTTTGCACTTTATCCGAAGATTGGGGGGGGTAATACTAATTAAAATAAATTTGGGAGGAAAGTAGAGATATGATTAACAATTGGGAGGGTAAATACAAGTAACTCATATATTTAAAATAATATTGTAAATAAAATTTTATGTTTCCAGTCATGTTTTGTCTATGCGCAACCTAGATATATGCAACGTAGACACTTGGCATCAAGTTTTGAATATTTTGTTAGGATAACATAAGATGTACATCCAAAAGTAAAGAGTAAATAACTGAGGGAATACCAAAGTAACTTTTTCAAAGGAGAATCATTATCTAACAATGGAGTAGACATGTCATTAATCAAATAGGCAGACAACTATTATGACACTTTCTACCCACAATTTTGTTGGCAATTTTACATGAAATCGTTAGAGCATGTGTTGTCGCTGAGATATATCAATATTTCCCTTTTAGTAACTTTCTTTTGTTGGGGTTGACCGATGACTTCCTTCGTGAATAACTTCTTTTTGGTAAAAAATAGTCACACCACATGGCTAATTATAATACACAATTATAATAATATAGTAGAATATACTATGATGATATAATTAATTGGTAATATTTTTAATTTTATTCCAATATTTTCTTTTTTTGACAATAATGTTTGTTGTAATAGAATAAACAAAAGATAAAAAGGGTTGTCACTGAGAATATGACACGATGCCAAACTGTGAGTTCGCATTCAATTTGGGCAGTTGACAAGGGTCGTCATTGAGAATATGACACGATGCCAAACTATAGCAAATGACTCGTCACTGAGAATATGACACGATGCCAAACTGTGAGTTCTCATTTAATTTGGGCAGTTGACCTCAATTAAGTTATATATATATATATATATATATATATATATATATATATATATATATATATATATATATATATATAACTTAATTGAGGTCAACTGCCCAAATTAAGTTATATATATATATATATATATATATATATATATATATATATATATATATATATATATATATATATATATAGCAAGTGACGAGTCATTTGCTATATATATATATATATATATATATATATATATATATATATATATATATATATATATATAGCAAATGACCTCTAGCCTAGTGATTAAGAGAGATGCATGCAGTCCAAGTGGTCGGGAGTTCGAGCTCCAGTGGAGACGAATTCGCCACAAATACCTATTGTTTCAATATATATATATATATATATATATATATATATATATATATATATATATATATATATATATATATATATATATTTGGGTGTCCGCGCATCCCCATCAACCCCGTGGCCACTGCCACCCAGCCGGGTTGATGCGGGAGGGGGGGCTCGATCCCGGGTCTCCCCGCCGAGAGCCCCCCCCTCGTGCCACTCGCGCTACGAGCACCGGACAATATATAATATATATATATATATATATATATATATATATATATATATATATATATATATATATATATATATTGCTGGAAACTCTTCAATAATACTTTGATTTAAATCTGCAAAAATAAAAATAAATAAATTGTTACCGGCCTCCCGGGAAGTCGTGCACGTAGCACTGACCTAAGAGTTAGCTCGGGTCTATGTGCAGACTGAATCCGAACGCCCCTAGTGGTAAAATTCTCGCTCCACCGGAATCTGGTTGCCGCACACGACGTCGAGAGAATGGCCCCGACTTAGCTCCGCCCAGAGCAACAAGGAACAACAGCAGCCGTACGAAGAAGACGAAAAATTTAGATAGTTTCGAGAAGAATGGTTTCTGTGTGTAATGTGGAGGAGTGGGACAAGATATATATATATATATATATATAGGCCATTCCGAGGAGGAGAATGATGGCAGATTTAAAGAGTCAATTAAGAGGAACGTTATGAACGTTACAAAAAATGATTTCCATCACATGGTTCGTTGAACCTGGACGGAATTCAAAATTGAACCGTTACAGAAATAAATGTGTGGTAACGGTCAGAAACTTGAATGAAAAAACCAAAAATTCTTTAGGGTCTCAGCCCGAACTCCAAGTGAAAATCGAATTGGCATTCGGCGCCCGTAGATGTGGGCACGTACCCGCACCTGTTACACGCGCCGAACCGAACCAAGCCGGACCGGGCGGCGGCGGCGGCGCGCGCGTGTGGCCCATGGAGCTCCCACACACACCTTTTAATGAAGCAAAGGAGAAGAGAGGAATATATGCACTGTGGAGGCTATGAACTTAGCCGATGTGGGACTAAATGGTTGGTTGAGTTGAGCTTTTGATTTTCAAAGCTTCAGCTAACAATCCTCCCCCAAAAGCTCAAGTTCCAAGATAATATAAAGAAGGAGAATAAGACAAGAGTAAGAGAATTTCTGGGCAGTTGTATACTATGCATAAATGAGATGGACTACAGCCTTGAATCTCACGTAGTGACTATTGTCTTTGTCTGAAGAAGATCTTGATGGACTACGCCTTGAATCAGTCTTCTTGAACCAGACTCAGATAATAGCACACATAGTACGCTAGAGGTACTTGGGTCTATCGGGTGGCGCGTTTGGTTGGCCATGCGCACTTTTACACATTCATGAGAGTTGTCTAGGATCGCCATGTCCTATAGTCGCGGCCCTCACGACCTCTCATATAGGTAAGTCCTTAAGGGTTGGTGATAGGAATCAACCTTGCATGTCATGCTTGGACTTATTAAGAGTTTAAACTCAACATATCCATATCACAAAAGGAACACTGTCACCATAGGGATGAGGTATGAATGTACACATGTACAGCCTCCTGGGCTTTTATTTTAAAGAGAATTTAATCTCAGGTTAGTGTTCCATAATAGTCACCTAGTCCAGCTTGTTCCTACCCATTGAACCGGCTTCTTAGGATCTCAGTCAGACTCGGTTGGGTTGCCACTGCTGGTGACTATACTATGGGCTTAACCCCATCCCCCTCGATGATTCTAGGATCAATATCCTAGACAGACCCTTAGTCAAGTGGTCTGCAAGGTTCTTTTCTGACTTTATATAGTCAAGAACCACATATTTGCCCAATAGGCTCTTTATTGACTTGAAGCACAGCTGCAGGTGCCTGTTCATCTTAGCATTCACAGAATCATGCTTTAGTAGTTCTATAACAGATTTATTATCACAGTTTATAGAAATTACAGGAATAGAATGAACAGAAATAGGTATATGCATAATAAGATTTCTCAGCCATTCGACTTCTGTACATGTAGTAGCCAAAGCTATCATTTCAGAGTCCATTGTACTTCTGGCTATAATAGTTTATTTACATGATACCCAGGAGATTGCAGCTCCTGCTAGGGTAAAAATATATCCAGTAGTGGATTTCACATCATGTGAATCAGTTACCCAATTTGCATAGGAGTAACCTTCTATGATATCAAGGTGTCTAGAATAATGAAGTTTATAATCTAGAGTACCCTTAAGATTTCTAAATACTCTGTCTAATGCAGTCCAGTGTGTCTGATTTGGGTTACTAGTATATCTACTTAGTCTCCCAATAGCAAATGCAATATCAGGTCTAGTCCTATTTGTTATGTACATAAGGGACCCAATCATTTGTGAATATCTATGTAGTTCTATAGGTAATCCTTCATTCTTCTTGAGAACAACATTGCTGTCATAAGGGGTAAGGGCAGATTTCTTGTCAAAATACTCAAACTTCCTTAGCATTTTCTCAATTGAATGTGCTAAGGATAGAGTATAGCCCTCTTTCTTTTTTGACACTTGCATTCCTAGGATCAGATTTGCCTCACCTAGGTCTTTCATATCAAACTAGTTAAATAAATAATTCTTAGTGTTATTTATCAGTTCCAGTGAAGGTCCTAAAATAAGGATATCATCAACATACAAGTATAAAATAACACAACTTCCATTAGTATTTTTAGAATACAAACACTTTTCATATTCATTTGGCACAAAACCAAATTCTATAATGACTTTGTCAAATTTGTTGTGCCATTGCTTGGGAGCTTGCTTTAGGCCATAAAGGGATTTTACTAATCTACAAACCTTATTTTCTTGGCCTTTAGCAATAAAATCTTCAGGTTGCTCCATATATATTTCTTCTTCTAAGTCTCCATTTAGAAATGCTGTCTTTACATCCATTTGATGGATCAGCAAGTCATAAATGTAAGCTAAGGCTAGGAGGGTTCTAATAGAAGAAATTCTAGCAACAGGAGAATAGGTATCAAAGTAATCTAATCTTTTTTTTCTGGGTAAAACCTTTGGCCACTAATCTAGCCTTATATTTTTCTATGGTACCATCGGCTCTAAGTTTCCTTTTGAAAATCCACTTACAACCTATTGGTTTGCTGCCTAAAGGAAGGTCTGCTAAAAACCAAGTATTGTTCTCCATGATGGAGTTGTACTCATTGTTAATAGCTTCTTTCCAGAAAGGGGCATCAGGAGAGGATATGGCTTCTTCATAAGTTGAGGGATCACCCGCTATCAAAAATGTGAAGAAACCTTCTCCTAAATTCTTTTCAATCCTTTCTATTTTACTCCTTCTAGGTTCTATGACTTGTTCAGGTTGAGAACTGGGTACTGGATCATGAGAACTAGTAGAAGGAATGAGAGAAGGGTTAGAGGAAGATGAAGGGGTTCTATCCTTGAAGGAAAAAATATTCTTAAAGTAAACTGCATCTCTAGCTTCAATAATTATGTTATTAGAGATTTCATTTACTTCAGAATGGGTTACAAAAAATCTATTGACATTGCTATCTAGGGCATATCCTATGAATACAGCATCTACAGTCTTAGGTCCTATCTTCCTCTTTTTGGGTTCAGGAATTCCTACCTTAGCTAGACATCTCCAAACTTTAAGATAGTTGATCCTGGGAGTCCGACCTTTCTATAAATCATATGGAGTTTTATCATTAGTCTTACTGGATATCCTATTAAGAATATAACAGGCTGACAATAAGGCTTCTCCCCAAAGATTATCAGGAGCACCTGAGCTAAGAAGCATGGCATTGACCATGTCTAACAGAGTGCGATTCTTTCTTTCAGCAACTCCGTTGGACTGTGGTGAATAAGGAGCAGTTACCTCATGAATAATTTCATGTTCTTCACAGAAGTTAGTCATATCATTTGAGGTGTACTCTCCACCACGATCTAATCTAAGGATTTTAATCTTTCTATCTAGCTGGTTCTCAGCTTCAGATTTATAGACCTTGAATCTGTCTAGAACTTCATCTTTGGTCTTAAGGAGGTAGGTGTAACAATACTTTGAATGGTCATCTATAAAAGTAACAAAGTATTTCCTACCGCCTCGGGTCAAAACCCTATTGGAATCACAAACATCACTATGGATAAGTTCTAGGAGTTCAGAATCCCTATGGACAGATTTGAAAGGTAATCTAGTATGTATGGCTTGAACACATCTCACATTTGTGTTCAACGTCTATAGGAGTCTTAGGGATAAGATCTAAGTTCATCATCCTTTTGATAGATCCTAAGTTCACATGACCTAGTCTACCATGCCAAATATTTGAGGATTCAACATTTGCAATAAAAGAAGGATTAGAACTTTTATTCATAGTACTTAAAACAAAAAGTCCATCTTTCACAAATCTTTTTCCAATAAACAGATCATTCTTATAGAAAACTACTTTATTGGCCTCCATTACAATTTTGTATCCTGAGGCAACAAGGAGGGATCCACTAACAAGATTTCTCCTGACAGACGGCACATGAAGCACATCATGGAGAGGTAGAATTTTTTTTGATGTCATCTTCAGATCTATTCTTCCTCTTCCCACAACTTGTGCCGTTGAGCCATCTCCTAGAGTCACGCCTCCTCCACCTGATTCCTGATAGGTTGAAAAACATGAGCGATCAAATGAAACGTGAACATTAGCTCCAGAATCCAACCACCAATCATCAGAATGGAAAGACAGGTTTACTACAGGTTGGAAGCTTACAGACCTGAAGGAGCTGGAAGAACCATTCAGAATCATGTTAGCCTCTGGCTTGCCTTTTCCTTTGAAGGAGTTCTGGATAGGTTCTTTCTTCCTTTGGAAGCAGTTGATGGCTGTATGGTTGGTTCTACCACACACAAAACAAAATCTTCTTTGATCCCGAGTCTGACCAAAGTTTCTAGGTTTTTGGGGTTGAGGGTTTTGGTGGTGATGGTTTTGGTGATGATGGTTTTGGTGAGTAGGTTGAAAACTCTGCTTCTTTTTGAAGAAGTTTTTCTTGGATTTGAGATGGTTGTTTGATCTAGGTTTTGCATGGCTTTCTACAAGGTTTACCTTAGCTGTGGCATTTGACCTAGCTTTGGTCTTGGACCTATATTGCTCTTCTGTTCTAATTCTCTGTAGAGCTTGAGAGTATGTAATAGATCCTTGTAGATGTGGTAGGTCCTTTGCCACTTTAGACCAGGAAGGAGGGAGTTTATCTATCAAGCATCCTATTTTGTGCTCAGTAGAAAAGAAGGTTCCCTTGGCTTGAACCTGCCTAAGGTGTTCTTAGAATAAACAAAAGATAAAAAGGGTTGTCACTAAGAATATGACACACGATGCCAAACTGTGAGTTCTCATTTAATTTGGGCAGTTGACCATATATATATATATATATATATAACTTAATTGAGGTCAACTGCCCAAATTAAATGAGAACTCACAGTCTGGCATCGTGTCATATTCTCAGTAACGAGTCATTTGCTATATATATATATATATATATATATATAGCAAATGACTCGTCACTGAGAATATGATACGATGCCAGACTGTGAGTTCTCATTTAATTTGGGCAGTTGACCTCAATTAAGTTATATATATATATATATATATATATATATATATATATATATATATATATATATATATATATATATATATATATATGTTAGTCCCTTGACGAACAATCGATGGAAAAACACGAGTTCAGAAACAATTGTAAAAACAATGTTTCTGGCAACAACACCCTAAAGAAGGTGATGTTGTATTACGAGAATCTAAAAAGATTATTTCGTAATGTTTCTCGAAGGCAACAGAACCGTATAACTTCTAAAGAGAAGCGACGGTATTCTCGAAGGCAACCGAACCGTATTACTTCTAAAGAGAAGCGACGGTATTCTCGAAGGCAACAAGAGATGATCAACAACAGTTGAGTCTCAGATTCTCGAAGGCAACAGAAAGAGGGAGGAAGAAGAAGAACGGATCTCGCTGGGGTGTAGAACACCGACGCTCAAAGCTATACCCGCAGTACGGATAAGCTCCCAGGAACCAGCAAGTTCAGGAGAACTTCTGGAACGCTCGTAAGTCAATATTTGAGACTTGAACGGGCTTCCTGGACTTAACAGACTCCCTCAACTCTCTTCTTGGTGCATCTTTCAAAGGAGGCCAAGGGGCTCTATTTATAGAGTGGAGTTGAGACTTCACCTCTTCTCCTATCCGATGTGGGACTAAAATATCAATACTCAAAAATAGAGTTTGATATTTTAGATCATCCCACAATCAGCATAGAAGTGTGTCAGTCCACGCCTACCCCCCGAACACTCCCGTGCATGCACGAGACATCCTGGAGTCTGTGTCCGAGTCCGAGTCCGCACAACAAAAATTAACTTTCATCCTTGTTGAATTTAATCCTTTTTCCTTATAGAAAAATACTTCCACATGGCACAAACTTGTGCCCCACTACACCTCATGTGCACACCTCAACACAAGCAATGCATTATATTGAGATACTCACCATTTGGTGTAGCCGATGTGGGACTATCTTTTCTAGTCCAAAGGCAAAAACACCAACAATCCCCCACATATCTCAATATATGGATTGAGCGTTCCCCACAGTGACTGCCCATCATGCATTAGGAGAGATGTCGCTACGACTTGAATCTTCCCGCATAGGTTAAATAACAGCATGATACAAGAATGGACTAAGCCTTGAATTCTGCACCATAACTGCAATTCTTCCTACTCACATAATGACATCAACTGTGCTTCTGGCTGCACATTGAAGGCCTTGTGCCAGCCTGGTTTCAGTGTATAATTTTTGGGCGTCTACAAGTTTACCCTCAAGAGACGGCCTGATATCTCTGTCAATACACTATAGGTGAGTTCTATATAAAGAGTCATTGGCATGAAGCATTGCGCTTCTTTGCGGTGCTACGCCGCTATGACATGGCTGACAAAGCCGAGGCATTACCCCTACCTGGGAACCTCATCGTAGTGTCATACTACTGTAGCATGAGGTTCCAAGCCTCTTTGTAGTGCCAAACTACCCAGCATGAAGCCTTGCGCTCCCTTGTGGTGTTACGCCACTATGACATGGCTTGCAAAGCCGAGGCTTTACCCCTACCTGGGTACCTCATCGTGGTGTCATGCCACTGTAACATGAGGACACCGGCCTCTTTGTAGTGCTGCCTACATCTCTTTATTACGATTATGCAACATTAGGCTACCTGCCTATATGCGGTGCTACGCCGCCTGTAACTTGGCTAACAAAGCCGAGGCATTACCCCTACCTGGGAACCTCATGGTGGAGTCACCCCACTGTAGCATGGAGTTGTAACACTCCTTTGTGGTTGTTGCGCCACCATGCTTCCTGTAAAGCATAACAGACCTTCACTCAGTCTGAGAACTCATTAAGGCATTATGCCATCCTTCCCACAGGATCAATTTTCCGTAGAAAATTTATAGTAGACAACAGTGGTTCTGGGTCCGAAACCCTTACATGTTCCGCAGAACAAGTGCCCACTGTTAACTAATATTTTTCCAGTCAATAGTCCTCCCTTGAATCAAAAAAATTAGATATCTGGTAGATTTCTCTTTGAACCAATAATATAAAATTTATTGATAGGATTATAATGACACAATATTAGAATGCCTTCAAGCCCATCTTCCTTGCTGTGTCCTCGACCAGCTGACGCTTGAGACCCTTCGTGAACGGATCCGCCAGGTTTTCCTGACTCCGAACATCGATCACTGCAATGACGCCCCTTTTGATGAGATCGTTCACTGCTCTGTGCTTCAACCGCACAGTCCTCTTCTTCCCGTTGAAGAGTTCATTTGATGCCACTGCTGCTGCCGCCTGGTTGTCACAGTATATCAGAATCGCCGGTATCTGAGCCCCAACCATTGGAAGGTCATACATGAGCTCCCGAAGCCACTCTGCTTCATCTGCAGCAGCGTCCAATGCAAAGAATTTAGATTCCATGGAGGAGCGAGATAACATAGTCTGCTTCTTCGACTTCCACGATATAGCAGCTCCACCCATGGCGAACACATATCCACCTGTGGAATATTCGCTCTCCACCTCTGAACACCAGCTAGCATCACTGAAGCCTTCCACTACTGACGGATCTTCGCTGTAGTATAGTGCATATGTCTGAGTCTTCTTGAGATATCTCATAACACGCTTCACAGCTTTCCAATGCTTTACGCCTGGATTGCTCGTAAATCGACTCAACATTCCCACTGCAAAGGCTATGTCAGGCCTTGTGGCAGTAGTAGCGTACATCAAACTTCCGATGACGCTAGCGTACTCCAACTGCCTGACGCTCTCCTTCGAATTTGGCTCCAGTTTCAGATCACTCCTGTACGGTGTATCAATAATAGGAAGATCTTGATACCCGTAGCGAGTGAGCATCTTCTCAATGTAATGAGACTGTGACAGCGCTATTCCAGTGCCTGTCCGGATGATCTTGAGCCCCAAGATTACGTCGGCATCCCCCAAGTCCTTCATACTGAACTTGGTCGAGAGGAATTTCTTTGTCTCTGTGACGCAGCTTAAATCCGTACCTAGGATTAGCATGTCGTCCACGTATAGACAAACGATTACTCCTCTTCCGTCAGCAAACTTCGTATAGACACACTTGTCTGTTTCACTGACCCTGTAGCCATTTGACCTTATCACCTTGTCAAACTTCTCATGCCACATTTTGGGAGCTTGCTTCAAACCATACAGAGACTTCATCAAATTGCAGACTTTGTCTTCCAGACCTCTGACGACAAAACCTTCTGGTTGTTGCATGTAGATCTCTTCGGTCAGCTCGCCATTAAGGAATGCCGTTTTCACATCCATCTGATGTATCACCAGCTTGTGTATTACTGCTAAAGCAATTAACAGTCTGATAGTTGTCATCCGAGCTACTAGAGCATAAGTGTCAAAGTAGTCGATCCCCTGCTTCTGAGCAAACCCCTTGGCCACTAGCCTGGCCTTGAACTTGTCAATGGTTCCATCTGCTTTCATCTTCTTCTTAAGATCCATTTGCATCCGATGGGTCTTGCTCCTTCTGGTAGGTCGACCAATACCCATGTGTTATTGGAGGTGATTGAGTCAATCTCGTTGTCAATCGCCTCCTTCCAGAATATAGCATCTCTGGTCTTCATCGCCTCATCATAGGTAAGCGGATCTGCTTCCACATGATAGGTGACGAAGTCATCTCCGAAGTCTTTCGGCCTCCTCGCTCGCTTAGTTGACGGCTCAGCGAGTTCTGGTTCAGCTGGTGTCTCCTCGACAACAACTCCATCTTGGACTACTGGTTCGATAAAGATCTCTATCTGCTCCGCACCCTCATTATTCTCCGGAATGTCCGCGAGAACAATGTTCTTGTGCCTTGCAAACTTTTCTTCAAAATATTCAGCATCGCGAGATTCGATGATATGATTTGACTCGATATCAAGGAATCTCCGAGCATCACTCTTCTCGGCATACCCCAGGAAGATCGCCTTAGTAGTCCTTGTCCCCAACTTCTGAATCTTTAGATCCGGGAGCTTCACATAAGCCAGGCACCCCCACACTCGAATGACATTCAGGTTGGGTCTGACTTTGAACCAGAGTTCATGAGGAGTTATGTCGGAAGTTGTATACGGCACTCTGTTCAGAATGAAAGTGGCCGTTAATGCAGCTTCTCCCCAATAGCACTTTGGGAGACCCGCAGTCAACAGCATAGAGTTCATCATCTCTGTCAACGTTCTGTTCTTCCTTTCTGCTACTCCGTTGGATTGTGGAGAATACGGAGCCGTCGTCTCGTTGATGATTCCATGTTCTTTGCAGAATGATGAGAATTCATGAGACCTATATTCCCCACCTCGATCACTCCTCAGCCTCTTGAGTTGTTGTCCAGTTTGCCGTTCAGCCTCGGCCCTGAACTCCTTGAACTTCTCGAATGCTTCGTCTTTAGATTTGAGTAAATAGACGAAGGCATACTTGGAGAAGTCATCGATAAAAGTAATGAAATACTTCATCCCGGCCTTTGTAGAGAATTGTTTGAAGTCACAGATATCTGAGTGAACCAACTCCAGAAGATCTGTGCTTCGATGGACCCTGTGGAAGGGTTTCCTAGTGATCTTCGTCTGAGCACATATCTCACATTTCTCTACCTTACCCCCACACTTGGAGATAAGTCCTAGACTAGACATTTTGTTTATTCGCTTACAATGAACATGTCCTAGTCTATTATGCCACAACTCAAGAGAGTAATTCAAACTAGTGATAGCATTGACATTATTATGCTGGGTTACAACAAGCTGAATTTTGTACATTCCTTCAGTCTGAAAAGCTTTTCCGAAGAAAGTACCCTTCTTGGACATCACCATTTGGCCAGCATTGATGTCCATCCTCAAGCCTGCGTTGCAGAGCAGGCTCCCAGAGATCAGGTTCTTTGCGATTGCAGGAACATGCTTCACACCTTGAAGCGTCAGAATGTTCCCCGATGTAAGCTTCAGCTCCACCGTCCCGATCCCCAGTACTTCAGCTTGTGCCTGGTTCGCCATCATGACTTTCTCGGAAGTAGGCTCATAGAAGACGAACCAGTCATTGTCTGAACAGACATGACATGTCGCGCCAGTGTCTATCCACCAGTCCAAGTCTGCCCCCACAGTTGCAACCTGTGCTATCATGGCAACCTGATTAGTAACCAAAGAAACCTTGTTAGGCTCACCTTGCTCTTTGGGCTTGGACTTGCATTCACTTTTATAGTGACCCTTCTTGCCACAGTTGAAGCAAGTCACATGGGACTTGGACTTCTGTTGCTTGAATCCTGGAACCTTCACTTTCAGATTCGAGAAGTCCTTCTTCTTGTGGTGAGAAGCCGCCTGCTTCCCTTTGTTCTCTCTGGTGGCTTGAACCAGATTCGCCGTTGCAAGTCGCTTGGACAGGGCGTCCAACTTCTGTTGAGAGCGCATTTCGTCCTCAACATGAATCTCACTGAGGAGATTATCCAGGCTAATCTCCATCTTCTTCCTATGCATTCTTGCATAGATGTTGCTCCATCCTGGAGGAAGTTTTGCCACGATCCCTCCAACGACGAACTTGTCGACGAGGGGCATGCTATCGTCCTCCAGTTTCTGGCGCAGCTTCAGGAACTCTTTCACTTGGGGCAGCATGGTCTTCTCGTCTTCAAAGACCCATTTGTGGTATTTTTCAACCATGAACATCTTCGACCGGGCCTCGTCGTCGTCATACAGCTTCCCCACGGACTCCCAGATCTCTTTGGCAGAGGTCTTCTTTGTGTAGGACTCAGCCAGAGAGTCTTTCATGGAATTCAGGATCAGCAGCCTGCATATGCTGTTATCCTTTTTCCACTTTGTCTGCTTGCTCGTAGCAGCGGCCAGAACAGCAGCAGATCCTGTTGCTGGAACGATTGGTTCTTCCTCATCCAACACGTGATCAACATCCACGAGTTGAAGGTTCAGAGTCACCTTTCGCTTCCAGATCTGGAAGTGTTCACCGTCGAATTTCTCCAACTTGTTAAAGCCGGTATCGACAAGCGAAGCACGAGTGTTTTTCATCGAATCGTATAGCTTTGAGATTGTTAGTCCCTTGACGAACAATCGATGGAAAAACACGAGTTCGGAAACAATTGTAAAAACAATGTTTCTGGCAACAACACCCTAAAGAAGGTGATGTTGTATTACGAGAATCTAAAAAGATTATTTCGTAATGTTTCTCGAAGGCAACAGAACCGTATAACTTCTAAAGAGAAGCGACGGTATTCTCGAAGGCAACCGAACCGTATTACTTCTAAAGAGAAGCGACGGTATTCTCGAAGGCAACAAGAGATGATCAACAACAGTTGAGTCTCAGATTCTCGAAGGCAACAGAAAGAGGGAGGAAGAAGAAGAACGGATCTCGCTGGGGTGTAGAACACCGGCGCTCAAAGCTATACCCGCAGTACGGATAAGCTCCCAGGAACCAGCAAGTTCAGGAGAACTTCTGGAACGCTCGTAAGTCAATATTTGAGACTTGAACGGGCTTCCTGGACTTAACAGACTCCCTCAACTCTCTTCTTGGTGCATCTTTCAAAGGAGGCCAAGGGGCTCTATTTATAGAGTGGAGTTGAGACTTCACCTCTTCTCCTATCCGATGTGGGACTAAAATATCAATACTCAAAAATAGAGTTTGATATTTTAGATCATCCCACAATCAGCATAGAAGTGTGCCAGTCCACGCCTACCCCCCGAACACTCCCGTGCATGCACGAGACATTCTGGAGTCTGTGTCCGAGTCCGAGTCCGCACAACAAAAATTAACTTTCATCCTTGTTGGATTTAATCCTTTTTCCTTCTAGAAAAATACTTCCACATGGCACAAACTTGTGCCCCACTACACCTCATGTGCACACCTCAACACAAGCAATGCATTATATTGAGATGCTCACCATTTGGTGTAGCCGATGTGGGACTATCTTTTCTAGTCCAAAGGCAAAAACACCAACAATATATATATATATATATATATAGCAAATGACCTCTAGCCTAGTGATTAAGAGAGATACATGCGGTACAAGTGGTCGGGAGTTCGAGCTCCAGTGGAGACGAATTCGCCACAAATACCCATTGTTTCAATATATATATATATATATATATATATATATATATATATATATATATATATATATATTTGGAAACTCTTCAATAATACTGTGATTTAAATCTGCAAAAATAAAAAATAAAGAAATTGTTACCGGCCTCCGGGGAAGTCGTGCACGTAGCACTGCCCTAAGAGTTAGCTCGGGTCTATGTGCAGACTGAATCCTAACGCCCCTAGTGGTAAAATCTCCGCTCCACCGGAATCTCGTTGCCGCACACGACGTCGAGAGAATGACCCCGCAGCAGCCGTACGAAGAAGACGAGAAATTCAGATAGTTTCGAGAAGAATGGTTTTTGTGTGTAATGTGGAGTGGGACAATATATATATATATATATATATATATATATATATATATATATATATATATATATATATATATATATATATATATTTTTTTTTTTTTTTTATATAGGCCATTCCGAGGAGGAGAATGATGGCAGATTTAAAGAGTCAATTAAGAGGAACGTTACAAAAAATGATTTCCATCACACCAAAAATTCTTTAGGGTCTCAGCCCGAACTCCAAGTGGAAATCGAATCGGCATTCGGCGCCCGTAGATGTGGGCACGTACCCGCACCCATTACGCGTGCCGAAACGAACCGAACGGCGGCGGCAGCATACGCGTGTGGCCCATGGAGCTCCCACACACAGCTTTTAATGAAGCAAAGGAGAAGAGAGGAATATATGCACTGTGGAGGCTATGAACTTAGCCGATGTGGGACTAAATGGTTGGTTGAGTTGAGCTTTTGATTTTCAAAGCTTCAGCTAACATATATATATATATATATATATATATATATATATATATATATATATATATTCACTTAATTGAGGTCAACAGCCCAAATTGAATGAGAACTCACAGTTTGCTCTTAATTTGATGATTCATTGTTTTGGAGTAGAATAAAGCTTCATTCCTCTTCTCCAAAGTCACCAACTTCTTTATAAACTAACTAAGCTCTCTTAACGAGAAGACATTGTATAATCTAATTACAATTTGGATGAGGATACTCATCCACTAATAATAAAAAGTGTTTCTAATTGCTCAATTTAAAAAGAAACCAGTGTCATATTGCTATTTCTTATCAAAGAGAACTAAAAAAAAAAATTATAGTTGACAAGCCTTCTCTGACATGCGGATCCAAAAATGTATGTGGGGGTGATCTAGATAGATTGGATGGACTAGGTGTGGGCTAACTTTCCAAAAAAAATAATAAAAAACTATATAGAAAAAAAGGGAATCTTTTGTGGGGTGGACTGGAATATGTGGGCCAAAACAAAGACAAAGAGCGTGCTAGAATGCTGTATGTACTTAACCCTCAATTTTGTATCATAATTTTAGAGTTTTGATGTAATTGTGAAGTATTTTTACAGGACAAAATATTGTTTAGTTCAAGTTTTAGAAACTTTGAAATATATTTTGGGTTACTTATCCATGTTTGTTTGGTAAGTGTGGAATTGGAAATCTTTGTTCAAAAATAGGCTTAGAGCATCTCCAATCCTACTGTGAGTATGGAAAAAATGGTTGCCACATAGAAATGACAATTTTTTTTTTCAAAAATACTTATCAAATATAAATGTGAAATAAAGTATGGAGCTGACATGACAATGACATGGCAATGACAATGTGAAGTTGGTTGTCTAGTGTTGAGAACTAATAAGAAATTTAGTCCCACATTGGAAAATGTAGTAAGAAGATGAGCTAGACTCCCTATAAGTAGTGGAGTAGCCAATCAATAAAATATACAACAATTATTCTCTACATGGTATCAGAGCCATAACCACACAAAAAAGTTTTCACCCCTTCCCCAACCCGACGCCCCCCTACCGCCGAAAGCCCCCCCCCCCCCCCCTCCTCCTGCCCCCCCCCGGACGCCCAATCCCCCCCGCCCCAACCGACACCCCCCCTGTTGCCTCCCCCTGCCCCCCTCCCCCAACGCCCTCCCTGCCCCCCCCCCCCTCCGACGCCCTCCCTTCTTCCGACCCAACTGCTGCCGACCTCCCCTTTTTTCAAAAAGAAAAAAAAAACCTAATTTGCAAGAGAGATTATGTGGGCAGTTATTCGAAGACGGATGGACGTCAAATGCTTTATTTGTACCATCTGTTCCTAGATTACGTCCTCCGAAAATTAACAAATACTTTTTTGTTTTTTCGTTCTCGATCTGCACATTAGGATCTACATGCGCGCGCCGGTGTTGGCCACGTTGACAGCACATTCGTAAGGTCTCTGTTGAAGACTTTACATGAAGACGACGACGAAGCCGACAAAGACGACGACGATGACGAATCACAGTTGAAGACGCCATGGATTCGATCAGTGGTAAACTGACAGCAGAAGAGATGAAGGCCTTGGCTGATAATATTTTATCAAAGAGATTAACCGAGGCAAACCCACGTGTGATCCATACTGATGTGGATCCGTCACCCTACAAAATGGGGAAGCTTGACAAGATGGAGACGAAGTTGGAGGGAACGTCCAACTACTTGAAATGGTCACGGCAGGCAATGCGGACGCTGAAGGGACGAGGCTTGGTTGGCTACGTCAATGGCCAAACCAAGGCGCCAGATGATCCCTCCTCAAAGGAGTTTGCTATTTGGGAAATTGTCAACAATGTTGTGGCTGGATGGTTGACAGCCTCCTTGACCGACCAGGTGTCGGACAACGTAGAGACGATGGAGGCTGCTGCTGATATATGGCAAACTTTGAAGGATATGTACTCAGGCTCAGGCAATCCTATGCGGGTCTTCCAACTGCAGGATGAACTTGATAGGGTGGCCCAGGACGACCGTACCATCTCTGAGTATGCAACACTGTTGAAGAAGTACTGGTCTGATCAGGATCACTATGATCCTCTTGGGATGGAAGATGCACAAGTCGAACCAGCATTTGCGAAACATTTCCAAAAGTTCTTGGATTATATTTTGCGACAACGGATGATGAAGTTCTTGAAGGGTCTTAACCTTGTGTTTGAGCATAGAAGGAATGTACTCCTAGCATAGCCCATGCTTCCAACCTTAGAAGAAGCTATAGCTGTCATGGCACAAGAAGAGGCTCGATTGAAGTTGATGCCCAACAAGGACTATTTCCAGGAGGAGCAAGCCGCTGTTGACAAGTCTGTCCTTGCCACCTTCAATCAGCCTCCCTCTGTGGCCGGTGTTTGCCACAACTGTGGTGACTCGGGACATTACATCAGATTTTGTCCAAAACTCCTGCAAAGTCAGTCGAGTGATCGTGGAAGGGGCCGCGGAAGACGTCGAGGTGGTAGAGACGGTTATGCTGGTAGAAGGGAAAATTATTCTGGAGGACACAAAGCTAATCTGGCGGAGGAAGGGGGAGAAAATCACCTGGCTGAGTTAACCCCCTCTTGAGAAGGAGTTCCTCGCGAAGTTACGCAGCACGAAGCTGGGTTCGGATGGCAGTCATGGGGCGTCATCAACCTCGGGAGATCACATCATTTGCTTTGTCCAAACCAGTACAGGTATTCCTGCGCGTGCTCTTGCAGCAGCTGTCCACCAACCATGTTGGATTATGGACTCTGGGGCATCTCGCCATGTCACGGGGTCCCGCGGTGAGTTCCAGGACTATACTCACCTACCTACGCCAGAGAGCATTCAGACTGCTGATGGTAACTCCAGTCCTGTCATGGGTAAAGGTACTGTCGCCTGCACCCCTTCTCTGACTCTCACCAATGTCTTACATGCTCCGTCTTTTCCTGTCAATCTTCTTTCTATTAGTGCCATTATTCTTGATCTTAACTGTACTGTTTCCTTTGACATTCCTACGGTAACTTTTCAGGAGAAGGGACAGGACGACAACTAGGGACTGGCACATGGCATAAGGGGATGTGGTACTTGGACATGACTGGACTGGACAAAGCATTGGCATCTCTGGTAGCAGATACACCACCGGAAGATTCACGGCGCAGTATCGAAGATGAATTGCTACTCCACCACCAGCGTGTCGGTCATTCTTTTTTTAAAATTATTAGTCGCATGTATCCATCCTTATACCAAAGGGCTAATAAAGAGAAGTTATTTTGTAATGCCTGTGAGTTGGGTAAACATACCAGAAGCACGTATGTGAGTTCAGGAAATAGAAGTTCAGCTGCATTTGATATGATACATTCGGACGTATGGGGCCCTTGTCCTACAACCGGTATTAACGGTTTTTGCTGGTTCGTCACTTTTATTGATTGTTATACTCGCGTGACATGGGTCTACCTTATGAAGAATAAAAGTGATATCTTTGAGGCGTTTTGAGACTTTCATCGCCGGGTAGAAACACAATATGGCACTAAAATTAAGTGCTTACGGTCTGACAATGGGACGGAGTATACAAATAAGAAGGTTGCGGAGTATTTATCCACTCATGGAATACTATACCGAACTTCATGTGCCTATACACCGGCACAAAATGGTGTGGCCGAACGGAAGAACAGACACCTGCTGGAGGTCGCACGGACGATGATGCTGGCTATGAATGTCCCGAAACACTTATGGGGGCAGGCGGTGTTAACGGCCTCTTATCTCATCAACAGAATGCCATCTCAGGTATTGGACTGGAAGACACCGTTGGAGATGCTTACTGGTGCAACCACGTACACTGTTCCACCAAAAGTATTTGGGTGTGTATGTTTTGTCCAAGATAATAGGCCTGGAGTTGACAAACTGGATCCTAGAG
Organism: Iris pallida; assembly: GCA_029216955.1. NCBI lineage: Eukaryota > Viridiplantae > Streptophyta > Magnoliopsida > Asparagales > Iridaceae > Iris > Iris pallida. The sequence continues at coordinate 19,603,523 of JANAVB010032618.1, read as the reverse complement.
CGGTTAAATGTGTCTTTGTCGGGTACACGGCAACTCAGAAGGGATACGCATGTTGGAGCCTAGTTGAGCGGAAGATGTTTGTAAGCATGGACGTTACATTCAGAGAACTGGAACCATATTATGGTTCGGATGACGGTTCAGCGTTTGGTGACACACCTAACACGGAGGGTGTTAGATATGAGGGGGAGAAAATAAGCCCATCTGTGGTGGTCGGATCGGTCCCATGCCCGGTCGTGGAAAACTGGATGACAGGGGGAGAAAGCAGTTACTCCGATACATAAGATGAAGAAGATACATATGTTAAACAGGAGGAGCAGCAGACAATGGCAAAGGAGCTCCAAGTCTACAGAAGAAGACAGCAGAAGTCCAGTACTGTGCCTGTACCGTGCCCTGTGCCTACTGTACCAAGTCCCTCGTCTACTCTTGCTCCAACTCTTGAAGATTTGCCCCCGTACTGAATCAATCTGATTCTGATGCGGATCTCTCTGACTCTGATGGTATGATCTCTCCACCACCTATTGCTCCCTTAAGGAGATCTTCTCGCATCAATGCGGGTAAGGCTCCTAGTCGTTTTGATGATTATGAACATGATATTGCCAACTACCTGTCTTATTCTAATATTTCTTCGAATTATCGAGCCTTCATTGCATCATTAGACTCTACTTCGTTGCCCAAAAGTTGGCAGGAAGCAAAGAAAGATCCAAGGTGGAAAGCTGCAATGATGGAAGAACTTGGGGCACTGGAGAAAAATAAGACGTGGGAGCTGGTTCCATTACCCAAAGGGAAGAAAACTGTGGGATGCAAATGGGTGTACACAGTAAAGGAGACGTCAGAAGGAAAAGTGGAACGATACAAGGCAAGGTTGGTTGGAAAAGGATACACACAATCATATGACATCGACTATGATGAGACGTTTGCTCCAGTAGCGAAAATGAGCACCGTAAGAACTCTGGTCTCCATTGCAGCAAACTATGGGTGGAAGCTATACCAGTTAGATGTGAAGAATGCCTTTCTCCATGGGGACCTACAAGAAGAAGTGTACATGGAACTCCCGACAGGGTGCTACGCTACAGAATCAGACGAAGGGACGTCGCATGAAAAAGTGTGCAAACTAAAGAAGTCGCTATATGGACTCAAGCAATCTCCTCGAGCCTGGTTTGACAGATTCAAAAATGCTGTTACAGGCATGGGATACCATCAAGCAAATACAGATCATACGGTCTTTCTTCAGCATGCAAGAGGACACATCACTATACTTGCTGTATACGTGGATGATATAGTAATCACAGGTAATGATGAAGTCGAGATCGCTAAGCTGAAGTCAAAACTCGCGAAGGAGTTTGAGGTGAAGGATTTAGGAGCGATGAGGTACTTTCTAGGCATCGAGGTGTGTGAAGGCGAACAAGGAATTGTTCTCTCATAGAGAAAATACGCACTAGATCTGCTGAAGGAGACAGGGATGCTGGGATGCAAAGCAGCAGTCACTCCAATTGACCAGAAGTGCAAGTTGGGAGCAGAAGCAGGAGATCCAGTTGATCGTGAAAGATATCAACGACTTGTAGGAAGATTGATTTATCTAGGGCACACTCGCCCTGATATCTCATTTGCGGTGAGTGTAGTAAGTCGCTACATGCATGATCCAAGAACGGGTCATATGGATGCAGTGTTTCAGATCTTGAGATATCTGAAAGGGATGCCAGAAAAAGGGCTATGGTTCAAGAAGAATGGATGTATAGAAGTTGAGGGATACTGCGATACAGACTAGGCGAGCTGCATTGACGATAGAAGGTCTACCACGGGATATTGTGTCTTTGTAGGAGGAAACTTAGTCTCATGGAGAAGTAAGAAACAGTCAGTGGTAGCACGGTCTACAGCTGAAGCAGAATATAGAGCAATGACTTTAGGAGTGTCGGCGTTGTTGTGGATGAAAGCGTTGCTGACAGAGTTGAAGCTGGAAAAGGGAGCACCGTTACGTCTTCTGAGCGATAGTCAAGCTGCAATAAGTATAGCTAACAATCCATTTCAGCACGACAGAACGAAGCACATCGAGATCGATCGATTCTTCATCAAAGAGAAGCTGGAACAAGGAATACTGAAGATTGATCATGTTCGCTCAGAAGAACAAGTGGCGGACTGTCTGACTAAGGGTCTTACTTCATTAAGTCTGTCGAAGCTATGTAACAAGATGGGAATGATTAATATCTATCGCCCATCTTGAGGGGGAGTGTTGAGAACTAATAAGGGATTTAGTCCCACATTGAAAAATGTAGTATGAAGAGGAGCTAGATTCCCTATAAGTAGTGGAGTAGCCAATCAATAAAATATACAACAATTATTCTCTACATCTAGATCTAGACAATGCACTTCACAATGATTTTATGTCCACATCATCAATTGTGAATAAAAATGTTTATAAAAAAAATAGAATAGTAGAAGTTGTCTTGAAAGTTGTAAAAAAAATATTTTGTATTGTCTCCTCAATATTTTTGCATTAGAGAAGACTTTTCAAACTTATTATCTTTTGTGAATATAATCTTGTCACTTGTAAAAGATATTGTCTTGTGTCTATTGCCACCTAAAAATAATAACACAAAACAAAACAATAGGGTTGGAGATGCTCTTACATATATTATGTATTATATTTGCTCGTGGAAAGCATGACCCATTTTTTTTAATATAAATCTGAAGAAAAAGTTTGGTTTGTTTGAGAATATACAGTTACATCCACCCCACCAAACAACATAAATGCACCCACTACTGAAATGCCATGTTGGTTCCACACATTGTGGATCCCATGCTTTGTCATGAAATGGTGGCATTTCATTTTTAATGTACAGTATTCTGGATATTGATATTCCAACAGAACATATATGTATATATGGCCAAGAGATTTGCTGGTGTCACTTTAGCGAGTATATGTAGCTGGCTAGAGAAGTGGACGTTCAGCAACTAATCAAGGACTCTGTTCTCCAACAGAAAAGTAGTGATAATGCATAGATTTATGGAGAATGCTGGGGAGAAGAAGAAGAGTAAGAAGGAGGCACTGTCACTTGTTCTCTTCTTCCTGCAGGTGCAGCTGTTCACTTGTGCTGCTGGAATAGAGAGGAGTGACTTTCCTCCTTCCTTCTTCTTTGGAACTGCCACTTCCTCCTACCAAGTACTGTTTCCTTTCAAGTATTAGCATAACCTCTTTCTTTATATGGCTAACAAAGTGTGAAAGTTTGTACACATTTGGATCATATGCATTCTTTTTATACAAATGTGTATATATTGTTGTATCATAGTATCCTATCAAATATTGGCATGCTAATGCTAATATTTGATGTTTTAATGTTTTTCTTTTGCATAATAGGACATTACTTTTATTAGGAGTGTAAAATACAAATTTAATCTGATCAGATTAAGACTCGGTAGGATGCACGGATACTCCAAAAACGTTGGTCGTGTCTGACACTCCAAGGTACACTAGACATACCAAAATAGGTGCCTTATCCGTGTCGCAGTGTCCTTACATTGTCATGTTGTATCTGTGTCCATGTAACTTAGTGCTTTATACTTTTATGTAGTATCGACTAATATGTGAATGACCTTCACAACTCTATGTTAAATTTTAATTATTTTCGTGATTTTTAGTGGAGGTATTTAGTAATATTTGATTTGTATCGCACACCAAATTCATGTCCACTTTAGTCAAGTATAACACATTTTAAATAATCTATTTGTATCTGTATTAATGTATACATAGGGGCATATCTGTATTTGCTATGAGAATTAAAAACATAAATACAGTAAATTTCTACTTAAGGTTGTGGCACTCCAAAACGAGAGTTTGGGAATAACTTGCACTCTAGTTAATAACACATGCATGATAAGTGGTTCTGCTCATATATTTTAATCAGTGTTGAGTAGAGATTTATATTTCTTAATGCGCGTTGTAGTTTGGTTCAAATGTCAATTGTCTTAGACTTTAGGCTTAAATTAAACTTGAATCTAATGTAAATAGTTATTCCCACTCGGATGCTCCCCAAGATCCCTTTGGCCGTTGGACGAAAAATGCCAAATCTGGCTCTTAGAAACACTATATTCAACAGGGTTGACTAGATTTAAACAATTTTACTATCAAATTAAAGAGTGATGATCATTGACTTCTGGAATTATATTTTAAGGATCCTATGTTTCAAGAAACGAAAACAAAAAACAATTAATTTACTCCAAGTCTTTGCCACAATTCAACTAACAGCAACTCAATTACCTTTTTTTTTTTTTGGAGAATACAACTCAATTACTATACCTGTAATTTCATTATACAGATATTCAAGTTCATTACTGAAGAACTTGTTAATGTCCATATTGAGCTCTCCAGTAAAGACAATAATTTGATTTAAACAATACTTAGACATTCAGGAAAAAGTAGCAAGTGATAAATCGACCTTTATAGTGGCATTTGAATGTTGTGCACATTGATTTATTGCCCTTTCTCTAAACATTTTGTTAACATTTATCGGAACTTTCAGATCGAAGGTGCAGCTTCAGAAGGTAACAAAAGTTTAAGCAATTGGGATTACTACTCTCACTTGCCAGGTAAATTATTTAGGAAATATAGCTTGCCTTAAATGTTAATTCTAGGTTCAGCACCTATGCAGTAAATGGTAAAGATTTATTTTTCCAATTGGATTGTGTACCGAACTGTTATGAAATCCAACAGGATAGAATGTGAATATTTCTAAGGTGTCATTTGAGGTCGAAATATTTACTAATTGCATCTGCTGTTGCTCTTCAAAGCAGAAAGTGGGGTTAATTAGTTGTACCCCCTATGGTTTGTACGTATTTTGGTAACTATCTCCGTTGTTTCAAAAATAAAGAACACCCCCATGGCTGCTTAATTTTCCACTCATTTTCTTCTATGCACCAGGGGGGTACAACTAATTAACTTTATAAACCAGGGGGGTGTTCTTTATTTTTAAAACAATAGGAACAGTTACCAAAATACGTACAAACCATAGGGGGTACAACTAATTAACCCCGGAAAGTGTTTATGTTGCCCATGTCAGAGCTAATACATCAGTAACTGTAAAATGACATTTTCTCTTAATATTAGTATAGTCATATAAAAATCATCCATCCTTACCAGTGCCTTAACATGTGAGTAGACCATAACTCTGTTTTATACTCATGTCAGGAAAAATAGAAGATGGTAGCAATGGAGACATTGCGGATGATCACTATCATCGCTATATGGTAATTAACATTTATTTTTGACAAGATAGGGTATCTGTTTGTATCTATTAACACAAAAGAAGTCTTCAAACAGGAAGATGTCACCTTGATGCAGTCCCTTGGCGTCGATTCTTACAGATTTTCTATATCCTGGTCAAGGGTTTTGCCAAGTGAGTTTAGGCTTCGCCATTTTCTGCATTGTCGTATAGTATCCCTTTTACCCAAATATTACATTTCCTTTTGGCAGGGGGTAGGTTTGGAGAGATCAACCTAGAAGGCATAGCGTATTACAATGACCTCATCAATCTGCTCTTGCTCAAAGGTAATACTTAGTATATCCAAATTCTTGCAAACATACGTACATTTTAAGTATGTAGTGATTATATCATTTACCTTCATGTATTCAAAACGGTGATTTTGGATATGTGAGCCCTCTTTTTCTTTATTATTTGGAGCAGGGATACAACCATTTGTCACACTGAATCATTTTGATATACCTCAAGAACTTGAAGATCGATATGGTGGTTGGTTAAGCCCACAGATCCAGTAATTTCTCTTTTCTTTTCCATTATTCATCTTCTCGCATTCTCAATATGCTATGGAATTTAGGGATTAAACATTATCAATTGGGACAATTCAACACCAGAGTTTTTGCCACTAGACCAAAACCTGAGCAATTTGCTTCACAACCAAACCTCTGAGTATCTTGCATGTCAAACTTAATATACATTGTTGGCTGTTGAAGATGGTTTGTGTTCAGCTACACAGGCGAAGTAAACAAAGCGGCTGAAATAAGAGCCAAAATTTCCCAACTGGTATTCCTCTTTGTTCAACCGGTGTACCTCTGTTATACCTATTTTCCAGTGTATGGTGAGCACTAGGACCGGAATTCAACCAGTGTACCTCCAGAATTCTCGTTCGGACGGATTTCAGGATTATGAGAGCCTATTTAAGGGGATTCCTAACCGTAAATAGATTTGACTGTTGAAAACTAAAAGGAGAAGCTTGTTCATTTGAGGAAGCTCTAAGGGAACTAAGGAAATTAAGAGAAGACGGAAGAGAGCTCATCGAAGATGTCGTAAGAAAGGGTTCATGTGATACAATTTTTGTGAAAATTTGGAAAATTCTGTATAAGCCTGTGAAGACTGAACCTTTTTTTCCCATGCAAATCAAGCTTGCAAGGAGAAAATTGTTGGTGTTTTTGCCTTTGGACTAGGAAAGATAGTCCCACATCGGCTACACCAAATGGTGAGTATCTCAATATAATATATTGCTTGTGTTCATGTGTGCACATGAGGTGTAGTGGGGCACAAGTGTGTGCCATGTGGGAGTATTTTCCTAGAAGGAAAAAGGATTAATTCCAACAAAGATATAAGTTGATTTTTGTTGTGCGGACTCGGACTCGGACACGGACTCCAGGATGTCTCGTGCATGCACGGGAGTGTTCGGGGGGTAGGCATGGACTGGCACACTTCTATGCTGATTGTGGGATGATCTAAAATATCAAACTCTATTTTTGAGTATTGGTATTTTAGTCCCACATCGGATAGCAGAAGAGGTGAAGTCTCAACTCCACTATATAAATAGAGCCCCTTGGCCTACTTTGAAAGATGCACCAAGAAGAGAGTTAAGGGAGTCTGTAAACTCCATGAAGCCCGTTCAAGTCTCAAATATTGACTTACGAGCGTTCCAGAAGTTCTTCGTGAATTTGCTGGTTCCTGGAAGCAGATCGTGTTGGGGAGAATCTTGCTTTGAGCAACGGTGATCTTAATCACCCAGCAAGAACATTTACTCTTCTTCTTTCTTCTTTCTTCTCCTTCATCTGAGTTGTAACTCAGTTCTGTCCGTCTGCAACTGCGATTGCAAGGAAGAACGTGAGATTTATTTTCTGAACTCAGTTCTGTCCGTCAGCAACTGCGATTGCGAGGAAGAACATGAGATTTATTTTTCTGATTATTGTTGCTTTTGTAATCAGATTCATATTATAGTGTTCCTCTTGGATCTCAAGAATTATCAGAAGGTGAACGTTTGTTGAACCTCTGATCTAGACATAGAGTCTACCATCTTTGGTCAAGCCCCGAGACTAACAATCTCAAAGCAAGATCCTTGTAGATGGAGAACTCTCGTGCTTCTCTCATCGATATCAGCTTTAACAAGTTGGAGAAATTCGATGGAGAATATTTCCAATTCTGGAAGAGGAAGGTCACCCTTAATCTTCAACTCGTGGACGTAGACCATGTATTGATTGAGGATGAACCGACGATTCCAGAAGGAGGAACTGCCGATGCTATTGATGCTGCACTCATCAAGCAGAGCAAATGAAAGAGAGAAAACAGCATATGTAAACTGCTGATTCTCAATTCTATGGAAGACTCTCTGGCAGAGTCATATTCCAAGAAGGTGAAGGCCAAAGAGATCTGGAATTCTTTGGGTAAGCTATATGAAGATGATGAGAATAGGTCCAAAATCTTCATCGTCGAGAAGTACCACAAGTGGATCTTCGAAGACGAGATGGCGATGCTACCTCAAGTGAAGGAATTCCTGAAGTTGAGCCAGAAGTTAGATGACGAGAAGATGCCCCTCGTCGACAAGTTTGTCGTTGGAGGGATAGTCTCGAAACTTCCTGCTGGTTGGAGCAACTTCTATGCTAGAATGCATCGAAAGAAGCTGGACATTAGCTTGGAAGATCTCCTACAAGAGATCCACGTTGAGGACGAAATACAATCTCAACAGAAGATAGACTCTCTGTCCAACCAACTGGCTAAGGCCAACTTGGTGCGGACAAGAGAGTTCAAGGGGAAGCAGGTGGCTTCTCATCACAAGAAGGACTCCACTAATCTGAAAGTGAAGGGTCCTTCGTTCAAGCAACAGAAGTCCAAGTCCCACGTGACTTGCTTCAACTGTGGCAAGAAGGGCCACTATAAGAGTGAATGCAAATCTAAATCCAAACAAGCTGAGCAAGGTGAGCCTAGTAAGATTTCCATGGTTTCTAACATTGTTGCTATGATTGCTCAGGTCACAGCTGTGGGGACTGACTCTGACTGGTGGATAGACACTGGTGCGACCTGCCATATCTGCTCTGGCAAGGAATGGTTTGTCACATACCAGCCAACTTCTGAGAAAGTTATCATGGCGAACCAAGCCCAAGCTGAAGTTCTGGGGATCGGAACTGTGGAGCTGAAACTCACATCCGGGAACACTCTGACGCTTCAAGGTGTGAAGCACATTCCGGTGATTGCAAAGAACTTGTTCTCTGGAAGCCTGCTTAGCAACGCAGGTTTGAGGATGGACATCAATGATGGCCATATGGTGATGTCCAAGAAGGGAACATACTTTAGAAAATATTTTCAAACCGAAAGGATGTTCAAAATTCAGCTTGTAAACCAGTCAAATGTAATCAATGCAATCGCTCATTCTGATTATTCTTTTGAGTTGTGGCATAATAGGCTAGGACATGTTCACTGTAAAAGAATTAACCAAATATCCAGTCTAGGACTTATCTCCAAATGTGGGGGTAAGGTAGAGAAGTGTGAAGTATGTGCTCAGACAAAGATCACAAGGAAACCCTTTCATCGGGTCAATCGAAGCACAGATCTTCTGGAGTTGGTGCACTCCGATATCTGTGACTTCAAGCAATTCTCTACAAAAGCCGGGATGAAGTATTTCATAACCTTCATCGATGACTTCTCAAAGTACGCGTTCGTCTACTTGCTCAAGTCTAAAGACGAAGCATTCGAGAAGTTCAAGGAGTTCAGGGCTGAGGCTGAACGGCAAACTGGACAACAACTCAAGAGGCTAAGAAGTGATCGAGGCGGAGAGTATCGGTCTCATGAATTCACATTGTTCTGAAAAGAACATGGAATCATAAACGAGACTACTGCTCCTTATTCTCCTCAATCTAACGGAGTAGCGGAGAGGAAGAACAGAACGTTGACAGAAATGATGAACTCAATGCTGCTAACTGCGGGTCTTCCTAAATGCTATTGGAGAGAAGCTGCATTGGCGGCCACTTTTATTCTAAATAGAGTGTCGTATGCAACTTCGGACGTAACTCCTCATGAACTCTGGTTCAAAGTCGGACCTAACTTGAATATCATTCGAGTGTGGGGGTGTCTGGCCTATGTAAAGCTCCCAGATCTGAAGATTCAGAAGCTGGGGACAAGGACTACGAAGACGATCTTCTTGGGGTATGCCGAGAAGAGTGATGCTCGGAGATTTCTTGATATTGAGTCAAATTATATCATCGAATCTCGCGATGCTGAATATTTTGAAGACAAGTTTGTAAGGCACAAGAACATTATTCTAACGGACATTTCGAAGAATGATGAAGGTGCAAAGGAGACTGAGATCTTCAATGAGTTAGTTGTCCAAGATGAAGTTGTTACTGAGGAGACAACGATTGAATCAGAACTCGCTGAGCCGTCGTCGAAGCGAGCGAGGAGGCCGAAGAACTTCGAAGATGACTTAATCATCTATCATGTGGAAGCAGATCCACTTACCTATGATGAGGCGATGAAGATCAGAGATGCTACTTTCTGGAAGGAGGCGATAGACAATGAAATTGAATCAATCACCTCCAATAACACTTGGGTGTTGGTTGATCTACCTGAAGGAGCAAAACCTATCGAATGCAAGTGGATCTTCAAGAGGAAGATGAAAGCTGATGGAACCATTGACAAGTTCAAGGCCAAGCTAGTCGCAAAGGGGTTTTCTCAGAAGCAGGGGATCGACTACTTTGACATGTATGCTCCAGTAGCCCGGATGACCACCATCAGAATGTTGATTGCTCTCGCAGCGATACATAATATGGTGATACATCAGTTGGATGTGAAAACAGCATTCCTGAATGGCGAGCTGACCGAAGAGATCTACATGCAACAGCCAGAAGGGTTTGTCGTCAAAGGCCTTGAAGACAAAGTCTGCAAGTTGGTGAAATCTCTGTACAGTTTAAAGCAAGCTTCCAAAATGTGGCATGAGAAGTTTGACAAAGTCATAAGGTCAAATAGCTACAGGGTCAGTGAAACAGACAAGTGTGTCTATATAAAGTTTGCTGACGGAAGAGGAGTCATCGTTTGTCTATACGTGGACGACATGCTAATCCTAGGTACGGATATAAGCTGTGTCACGGAGACAAAGAAGTTCCTCTCGACGAAGTTCAGTATGAAGGATTTGGGGGATGTTGATGTTATCTTGGGACTTAAGACACTACTAAAATAATCCATTTTAGCGACGTTAGAAGACGTCGCTAAAAATGGAAAATACGTCGCTAAAACAGGTTTGCGACGTATTTAGCGACGAAAAACGGACGTCGCTTATAGGCAAGTCGCAGATGGCAATTTAGTCGCCAAACGTCGCTATTTGCGACGCGTAGTTAATTGTCGCTAGACGTCGCAAAATGAGCGACAGATAGCGACGTATTTCTGCGTCGCCAACGTTGCGACGTAAAGCGACCACTTTCGACGTTGTAAACTTTATATATGATGACATGGCATGGCAGCCACGTGGGCACCTTAGCGACGTCTACCGACAGATGTAGCGACGTATTTAGCGACGTATAGCGACTTCTACTTGCCGTCGCAGTACGTCGCAGAACGTCGCAGATATTATAAAAAAAATTAAAAAAAATATAATTGATATTTTTGTTATGCTGTGTGTCTGTGTTTACTGTGTGTGTGAAGTGCAGTGTTCGAACCATCGACAGTTTCGCTTACTGTTGGTATTTCTATCCAAGATAACACATACAACAGTAATCGAAACTGTCAATGGTTCCGAACACTGAATTTCATATTCACTGTAAATACAGACACACATCATAATAAAAATATACAATATATTTTTTTAAAATTTCGACAGCACCTCCTTTGTATATCAGATCATCGCTTATAACCCAGCGTAGGTATATTTGTCATCCCCGTCGCAGATATCACAAAGTAAATATCACAATAAAAACAGGAGGCAGTGCAAAGTAAATATCACAGACACAAATCCTCACAAACATCCAATAGAGTCAAATAAAAATGGAAGATAAAAAGTCTCCCACCAAGTGTAAAAACAACAGTTGTATGAATAAACAATTTGCCCATAGGGCCAATACACACAAGTTATAAAAAAATCAATAAAATCACTGCGGATCCCTGCCGCGCAACTGGGATAGAATGTAGTCATACTGCTGCTGGGTGAGCTGTACCGTAGGGGCAGTAGGAGGCAGTGTAATGTCTGGAGTCGGCGCCGGAGGCAGTGCAGTGTCTGGAGTCGGCGCCGTCGATGGACCGGGAGGACGTATCTGCTCCAGCTCTCGCAGTCGCTCACCATGCGCAGCAAGGGTACTCACCACCCTCTCAGTACTCGCCTCAAGCGAAGCCGAAACCTGAGTGAGTGAGGCAGACATGCTCCTCTGCGATCCCTCCAGCTCGACCTGTCTACGCTCTGTGCGCTGCGTAGACTCGGTGAGCGTCTGCAAGCTGGCAGCTGTAGTCTGATGCAGACTTATCAGCTCCTGTATACTGCGCTCGATCGCATCAAATCGTCCAGTGACGATCGGAGGGTCGGATCGTCGCTCGACCGCATCAGAAATCTGCTGCTGCAACTCGCGACGCAGCTCCTCGATCTGACGAAGGATATCCCCAACTCGTGACGACGCCTGCGAAGCCGGAGACTGCGCACTGACAGAGGGGGCCCGGGAGCACTCCGAAGCCAAATACGCGCCGTAGGATCCCGTACCGTAGTACGTACCCTTCTGAAGACCGCCAACGGCGGTCATCCAGAGCTCGTCCTGCGATGGAGCTGTAGGCGGCTGGGAGGAACTACCAGCCCCTCCCTCTGCTGGTGCACTAGCAGCAGCAGCCGCCTCCTGCTGTAGCCGAACAAACTCGGCCTAGAACATGTTTGCTAACGTGTAAGTGTTTGCTAAAGTCTATATTGATATCTATTTTCATGTTTTCTAAGTTATAGTAAATTAATATAAAGAATAGAACGTACATATACCTGCGTCGTCCTCTCGTCAATGAACTCCCCAGCCCTCCGATGTGTGACCAGGAAGACGGTCACCATGTTCGGGTCCTCACCCTTTTTTACCTGTTAAAATATATTATCTATTATTAGTATTAAACAATCTATATCGAACTATATATAAATTAATATCCGTCGTAGGAAACGTACCAGACGACGAAAATGCTCCATCATCGGAATGGAGCTACCACACCACTTACCGGCGCTCGACCGCGCCACCTTGGCCTTCTCAGACCGCTCCTGGTACTTGGGCTCGCTGAATCTAGCCTTCATCGCAGCCCACTGATCTGGCGTAATCCAACCATGGATCGGACGTCCGGCGCGATCACGACGCTTCTGGTCGTCGATCGCATCACGGATGAGCTTGGCTGCGACGGCAGGAAACTGGCCCTCGATCCTCGCCGCCCGGTGTGGTGGATAGAAATAGGTCCTCTACAAGAAGTAAAATACAAAAGTTGTATAATATACACAAATGATTATTAAAATTTAAAAATAAACAATTTTTTTACCTTTAAGTGGGCGAACCAAAAGGCCTTCCTGTCTGCCGGAGCATCTGAGTAGTTGAGCCAAGGCCCACCATAGTTCTGCCTCAGAAATATCCCCAGCTGTCTCTGTACTACAGAAGGCCGATATCTATACAATAACAAAATTTCATGAATATATATGTACATATAATCATTTGATAAATTTATATTAATTAATTAACTTACTTTATAGGCCCGTCCGTCCAAATCTCCATACGCGTCTCGCCCGGGGGAGCGCATAGAGGGTCGCTCTCACCTCCTGCCTGGGCAGGTTCAGTCTGATCGCCGGCCTCCATATGCTCGGCGTCGGCTTCCCCCATAGAGCCGTCGACAGGAGGAATGCTGGACGGATCAGGAATGTTGGACGGGATATCAGGGATGCTGGACGGGATATCAGGAAGGCTGGACGACGAGGGAGGACTCTGCAACCTGCTGGAACTGTCCTGTCCCGGTAATGGACCGGAAACAGAATGGTACACTGGCGTACTCGGAGATGAGGATGAGGGTACGGAACTGCCCCATCCATCCCTAGGCCGAGGCTGACTGGACTGCCTAATGTAATATCCTCCGCGTCGTCCTCCTGGTCTAGTCATACCTGATAATAACATATGACAATAAAACAAAAATACATATTTATACGATAGACATCACAGATTTTTGAAAAATATCATGGTCACAGATAAAAGTGTCACAGATGTATTATTACAAAAATACATATTTATATGATAGACATCACAGATTTTAATCCTCTTCTGAAAATTCATCTAGTTCGTTTAGCTCATCTTCTTCTTCTTCTTCTTCTTCTTCTTCTTCTTCTTCCTCCTCTACATCTTCACTTTCATCTGCATCTTCCTCTTCAGATAATTCTACTTCTTCTACACAATTAGATGTGTAATGAGGAACTTCCGTCGTGTCCACTTCTATAATATTTGTTACAAGAGGTAGTTCATCCTGTTGATAAGCTATATCGTCAACCTCAAAGGTATTTCTAGCTTTGGTCTTGCATACTGCCCACCAGTCCGACCTTGTTGTTCCCCGTTTAGGATAACTTGTGAAGTACACGAGCTGAGCCTGACTTGATAGGACAAATGGTTCATAGGCTTGATATCGACGTCGATAGTTTATATCAACAAGACCGTGCTTGTCTACTTTCCAACCCTGACCTTCAATCGGATCGAACCAATCACACCTGAATAACACATTCTTAGCAGGCTCTATTCCATAACTATATGTCAGCTCCACGATCTCCCATAGCACGCCATAGAAATCGTTGCCCGCATCAACATCTTTGTAGTTCGAAGATCTGATACACAAACAGCTGTTTTTGGTGGAGTCGAGATCCACAAAGTTGTCTCTGATCGGGCAAGTTGTTGACTTGAACCTAAACCCATTAACACAGTAGCTTGGCCATATTTTTGCAGCATAAATTGGTCCCTTGGCTAGCGTTCTAATAGACTCATTCTCAAGTCTTGCGTATGGACGATCGACCTAAATACCACGAAAGAAGTAAATTTAAGCTCATTCTAAATCAAGTGCATATACAGAAAGGTAATTACAGAGTTCTCAAGTCTTACATATGCACTCAACCATGATAAAAAATAACGCCTCATTTCTTGTTCTAGTTCTTCTTCTGTTATGTGTGGCCTACCTGACCTCACATCATCATTAAATATGCTGAAAACAACATCGTGCAATTAATATAATAGTATTATTCTCAACACTATTAAAATAATGTAGACGTATTATTTACTTACCCCTCCAGTTTTTCTACTTCCTCCTCGTTGCAGTTGAGTAATACATACACCTGAGCAGCCCTTAGCTCATCATCGTTCAGATATCTCTTCTTCATTTTACCCGATGGCTTTCCTGGAGCATTGAATACCTTCAGTATTGTATCATTACTTTCATGATCTCCGTCGTCGTTTCTAGAAGCTCTTGTTCTATTAGTTGCAACATGAGGCTTGAAATACATCGAACAAAAGTTTGTAATCTCCTCGAGAACATAGGCTTCACAAATAGAACCCTCGACCCGTGCCTTATTTTTCACCTTTCTTTTTAGGTGATTCAAATGTCGCTCGAACGGGTACATCCATCGATATTCGACGGGTCCACCAACACGTGCCTCATAGGATAGATGAATCGGCAAATGCTCCATAGAGTCGAAAAATCCAGGAGGAAACACCCTCTCTAGCTTGCATAGTGTTACCGCAATGTCCTTCTCTTGCTTTTCTAGACGATCAACGAGCAATTTCTTAGAACAAAGGTCCCTGAAGAATATGCTAAGCTCCGTCAATGGATCCCAAACTGCCTGCGGTAAGAATTCCCGAAATGCAATCGGAATTAACCTCTCCATGAATACGTGACAGTCGTGGCTCTTCATATCCGTCAATTTGTTTTTCTTCGGATCGACACATCTTCTCAGATTTGACACATATCCGTCTGGAAATTTTAGGCCCTGGATCCACCGACAAAGTCTTACTTTATCCTCCTTGTCCAGCGAGAAAATTAACTTCGGCAGGAACTGTTTTCCATTCTGCTGTATCAAATGCAACGCAGGACGTTTGCAAATTTCTTCTAAGTCCATCCTGGCCTTGGGATTGTCTTTCGTTTTTCCCTTTACGTCCATCATAGTATTAATTATGTTATCAAACACATTCTTCTTAATATGCATGACATCAAGATTATGTCTGATCAGATTGGTACTCCAGTATGGCAGATCCCAGAATATGCTCCTCTTTGTCCAGTTATGATCTCTACCAAATCCATCGCACTTGTACCCAGTTGTAGGATCTTCGATAGCACTTGGAAAATCTTTAACCTCCTCCCATATCGTGGCTCCGCACCACCTTGGCGGTGGATCAGCCTTCTCTACAACGCCGGCACGGAATGCATTCCTGTTCCTTCTGAACGGATGATCTTTTGGCAGAAATTACCGATGACAATCAAAGAAGCACGGTTTTCCTCCGTGTTTCAAGCGGAAAGCCTTACTACGGTCCATGCAATACGGACATGAGAGACGGCCATGAGTGCTCTATCCAGATAACATTCCATAGGTCGAAAAGTCGTTGATGGTCCACATAAGGGTTGCCTTCATCTGAAAATTCTGCTTCCTGGAAACATCGTACGTGTTAGCGCCTACTTCCCATAACTGATTCAACTCATCTATCAAAGGCTGTAAGTATACGTCAATGTTCCTCTTGGGATTGTTCGGACCAGGAATTATAACGGTTAGAAACATGTACTGAGTCTTCATGCACATCCAAGGCGGTAGGTTATACGGAGTGACAATCACAGGCCAGCACGAATACTGGGATCCCGAAAGACCAAAAGGAGTAAAACTGTCAGAAGATAGTCCCAACCTGACATTACGTGGATCTGAAGCAAAATCAGGATACACTCGATCAAAGTGCTTCCACGCTTCTCCATCGGATGGGTGATCCAACACTCCTTCAATCTGTTCTCGCATGTGCCAACTCATATTTTCGGCCGTCTCTTTCACCATAAATAATCTTTGCAACCGCGACGTTAAAGGCAAGTAGTGCATTGAATTGGTCGGTCTTCTTACACCGGTAGACCTTCCTGTACTAGTTGTCTTATAGCGATCAGCACCATAAAATCTGCACACATCTGCGTCCTTGTCGTCTTTGTAGTACAGCATGCACCCATTGCGACAGGAATCGATTTTCTCGTATCCCATCCAGAGCGATCTCACCATCCTCTTAGACCGGTAGAAGTCTTTAGGCAACTTAGCACCCGCCGGCAAGATCTCTATAATCAACTCCAGCACTCGGTTGTAGCATTCTTGCGACATGTTAAAATCTGACTTAATGCTCAATAGTTTTGTAACCACCTCCAACGGTGAATGATCCTCACAACCAGGATACAATGGAGTCCTTGCATTCTCCAGCAACTCCATGAACTGTGCAGCATCGGCGTTCGGTGCCTCCTCAGGTGCATCATGAACGAAACTAGGCCCCGCAGCGTCGAAAACCATGTTCACGCACCCGTCATCGTATGCATGATTATCTGAAACAAAATTAGGTCCCGCATGCATATACGGCTCAACGTAAGGCTCCGGCTCTGATGCTAAAGACACAAGTTCTCCGTGTGCGGTCCACTGATAGTAATTAGGCGTGAAATCCCTCGAGTACAAATGATATGTCACTTCCACTTCTGGATAATATTTCATGTTATGACATTTCACACACGGACACTTAATTTTGGTACCGTCCATGTACTGAGGGAACACCTTAGCAAACTGCAGGAACTGCTCTACTCCCGCTATGTATTCATCCCGCACACCACACATATCATCAGGACGACGATTGTACATCCATGAACGATTCCGCAAGTAGTAATTCATATCCATTTGGAAATAATTCTGCAAAGATGGACACACATTATCCAACAGGCACAAATTCGTATATAATGTCTTATTATGGGACACATTAGTAGCGGACAGTTACTAATAACAATGATATGCAATCTAGGTCAAACTAAGTTGTACTAAGTCAAACAAAGTCAGACAAGGTCAAGCTAAGTCAAACAAAGTCAAACAAGGTCAAACTAGGTCAAGGGTTGACCCTTTAACTGAAACTAATATCTAAACAATGCTAATCATGAACTGTACGCTACTACCTAACATTCACATGAACTATCTATCTCAAACTCTCTATCATAACTAATTAAGTAATATCCTACTTTAACATCTAATAACTCTCATATTCCTGCAACTAAAAGGCAAATTAAACCATGGTATATACATGGTTTAAAGCATACCCCGATATCGATCCGATACGGCCGATACTGATACGATTTGGCATGTTCCGATCCGATACAGACCGATACCAAATATTGACCGATACCGACATTGGGGGTCTTTGTTCCGGTCAATTCGGCAAAACCAATCGGTAAGGGTGACTACTATTTCATATAATTTCAAAAGTACTAAGAAATAACGCTGAAATACTTAAAATTATGCCTAAATGTATAAAATATATGTTTTTAAATGTAAATAATTTATTAATAATTACTTGTTTTCCGATACCAAAGTCTGATACTCCGATACGATACCGCCGATACTACCGATATCGCCGATACCAATACTCATAGGAATAGTCTGATACCGATTCCGATACCGATATTGTGAACCTTGGGTATATATCGTCAACATTTCAGATTCTTAAAATGAATTTCAAATGGATTTTTGATTGTATATATATGTGTATTTGTGTGTATATCATGGTTTAAAGTATCGGCCGATACCGATCCGATACGGCCGATACCGATACGGTTTGGCAAGTTCCAATCCGATACCGATCGATACCAAATATTGATCGATACCGACATTGGGGGTCTTTGTTCCGGTCAATTCGGCAAAACCAATCGGTAAGGGTGACTACTATTTCATATAATTTCAAAACTACTAAGAAATAACGCTGAAATACTTAAAATTATGCCTAAATGTATAAAATATATGTTTATAAATAGAAATAATTTATTAATAATTATTTGTTTTCCGATACCAAAGTCTGATACTCCGATACGATACCGCCGATACTACCGATATCGCCGATACCAATACTCATAGGAATAGTCCGATACCGATTCCGATACCGATATTGTGAACCTTGGTGTATATACATTGTATACATATATATTTATATATGTATTTGTGTGTGTATGTAAGTGTGTGAGTATATATATACATGTATACATATGTATTTGTGTGTGTATGTAAGTGTGTGAGTATATATACATGTATATACATTGTATACATATAGTCCGATACCGATTCCTGCACCCTCCCCTGCCCCCCTCCCCCTACCCCTGCACCCACCCCAACCCTCCCCTGCACCCACCCCAACCCTCCCCTGCACCCACCCAACCCTGCCCCCCTCCCCTGCCCCCCTCCTCCTACCCCTGCACCCACCCCAACCCTCCCCTGCCCCCCCTCCCCTCCTCCCCCCTCCCCTGCCCCCCCTCCCCCCTCCCCTGCCCCCCCTCCCTATACCCCTGCACCCACCCCAACCCTCCCCTGCCTTCCCTCCCCTGCCCCCCTCCCCTTGCACCCACCCCAACCATGCCCCCCTCCCCCTACCCCTGCACCCCCCGGGTACCCCCACCCCTCCCTCCACCCCTCGACAGTAAGACCCCCCCACCCCCTACACCCACCCCCACCCCTCTCTCCCCCCTCGACAGAAAGACCACCCCAGCAGCTAGGGTTAGGGTTCTCGTGTCCGTGTCTGTGTCTAGATAGCTAGGGCTAGGGTTAGGGTTTACCTGAGGAGGGTGGCTTCGTCGGAGGATGGAGGCGACGAGGAGGGTGGCTTCGTCGTCGGAGGAAGCGGCGAGGAAGGCTCCTTCGTCGGAGGAGGGAGGCTGGTCGCCGGAGGGAGGGGTCAACGGGCGAGCGGGGTCGCCGGGGGAAGAAGGGGGAGGGTGTCGCCGGAGGGAGTGGTCGCCGGAGGGGGAGGGTTCGCCAGGGGGAGAGGGGAGAGCGGGAAGAAAATTTTGGGTGAAAATTTTGTGATTTCGATCGGGCCAGGAACCCTATATGAAATAAACCAGCGACGCCTAAATGATACGTCGCTAAACGTCGCAATCCAGCGACTTAATGTGGACGGCCGTCGCAAACCGTCGCTCATCAGCGACGTAAATTATACTACATCGCTGAACGTCGCTGCGCAGCGACGTTCAGCGACGTGTAGCAAAAGAAGTCGCTATAGGCAATTATCAGCGACGGGTATTTCCGCCGTCGCTAATATACGTCGCTATTTAAGCATATTTTAGTAGTGAGATCATCCGGACAGACACTGGACTAGCGCTGTCATAGTCTCATTATGTTGAGAAGATGATCACTTGTTACGGGTATCAGGATCTTCCAGGAATCGATACGCCGTACAATTGTGATCTGAAACTGAAGCCTAATTCAAGGAAAAGCGTCAGGCAGCTGGAGTATGCAAGCGTAATCGAAAGTTTGATGTATGCTACTACTGTCACAAGGCCTGACATAGCTTTCGCTGTGGGAATGCTGAGTCGTTTCATGAGCAACCCAGGCATTGAGCACTGAAAAGCTGTGAAACGGGTTATGAGATATCTCAAGAAGACTCAGACATATGCACTGCACTACAGCGGAGATCCGCCGGTAGTGGAAGGCTTCAATGATGCCAGCTGGTGCTCAAAAGTGGAGAGCGAAAGGTCCACAGGTGGATACATTTTCACAATGGGTGGAGCTGCTATATCGTGGAAATCGAAAAAGCAGACTATGCTCTCGCGGTCATCCATAAAATCTGAGTTCTTTGCACTTGATACCGCAGCGGAGGAAGTAGAATGGCTTCGGAAGCTCATGTATGATCTTCCAGTGGTTGGGACAAAAATATCGGAGAAACCGATATACTGCGACAACCAGGCGACTGCGACGGTGGCATCAAATAACCTCTTCAACGGGAAGAAGAGGATTGTGCGGTTGAAGCACAGGACAATACACGATCTCATCAAGAGGAGTGTTATTGCAGTGATTGATGTTCGGAGTCAGGAGAACCTGACGGATCCGTTCACCAAGGGCCTCAAGCGCCAGCTGGTCGATGACACAGCATGTAAAATGGGCTTGAAGGCATTCTGATATTGTGTTATTACAATCCTACCATAAAATTTTATGCTATTAGTTCAAAGAGAAATCTACTAGGCATCTAGCTTTTGGTTCAAGGGAGGACTATTAACCAGAAGAATATCAGGAACGGTGGGTACTTGTCCTCTGTGACATGGAGAGGTTACGGACCTACAATCACTGCTGTCTACTCTTGTTTTCTGCAGAAAACGGATCCTGTGGGAAGGTTGGCTTAAATGCCTTAATAAGTTCTCAGGCAGAGTGAATGCCTGGAGTGCTTTGCAGGAAGCACAGTAGCGCAGTACTACAAGGAGTGTAACTCCATGCTACAGTGAGGTGACTTCACCATGAGGTTCCCAGGTAGGGGTAATGCCTCGACTTTGCAAGCCAAGTCACAGCGAAGTAGCACCGCAAATAGGCAGGTAGCCTAATGCTGTATGATAATCGTAATAGAGAGAGGTAGACAGCACTACAAAGAGAACGATGTTCTCATGTTACAGTGGCATGACACCACGAAGAGGTACCAGGAAGGATAAAGTCTCGGCTTTGCGAGCCATGTCATATCGGCGTAACACCGCACGGAAGCGCAAGACTTCATGCTAGGTAGTTTGGCACTACAAAGAGGCCTGTGAACTCATCCTACAGTAGTATGACACTACGATGAGGTACCCAGGTGAGGTAAAGCCTCGGCTTTAAGCCATGTCATAGCGGCGTAGCACCGCAGGGAAGCGCAATGCTTCATGCCATGACTCTTTATAAAGAACTCACCTATAGTGTATGGACAGAAATATCAGGCCGTCTCTTGAGGGTAAACTTGTAAACGCCCAAAAATTATACACTGAAACCAGGCTGGCACAAGGTCTTTAATGTGCAGCCAGAAGCACAATTGATGTCATTATGTGAGTAGGAAGAATTGCAGTTATGGTGCAGAATTCAAGTCTTAGTCCATTCTTGTATCATGTTGTTATTTAACCTATGCGGGAAGATTCAAGTCGTAGCGACATCTCTCCTAATGCATGATGGGCAGTCACTGTGGGGAACGCTCAACCCATATATTGAGATATGTGGGGGATTGTTGGTATTTTTGCCTTCGGACTATGAAAGATAGTCCCACATCGGCTACACCAAATGGTGAGTATCTCAATATAATACATTGCTTGTGTTGAGGTGTGCACATGAGGTGTAGTGGGGCACAAGTGTGTGCCATGTGGGAGTATTTTTCTAAATAATTCCAACAAAGATATAAGTTGATTTTTGTTGTGCGGACTCGGACACGGATTCCAGGATGTCTCGTGAATGCACGGAAGTGTTCGGGGCGTAGGCGTGGACTGGCACACTTCTATGCTGATTGTGGGATGATCTAAAATATCAAACTCTATTTTTGAGTATTGGTATTTTAGTCCCACATCGGATAGGAGAAGAGGTGAAGTGTCAACTCCACTCTATAAATATAGATCCCCTTGGCCTCCTTTGAAAGATGCACCAAGAAGAGAGTTAAGGGAGTCTGTAAAGTCCAGGAAGCCCGTTCAAGTCTCAAATATTGACTTATGAGCGTTCCAGAAGTTCTTCGTGAATTTGCTGGTTCCTGGAAGCAGATCGTGTTGGGACGAATCTTGCTTTGAGCAACGGTGATCTTAATTACCCCAGCAAGAACCCTTACTCTTCTTCTTTCTTCTTTCTTCTTTCTTCTCCTTCATCTGAGTTGTAACTCAGTTCTGTCCGTCTGCGACTGCGATTGCAAGGAAGAACGTGAGATTTATTTTCTGAACTCAGTTCTGTCCGTCAGCAACTGCGATTGCGAGGAAGAACGTGAGATTTATTTTTTTGATTATTGTTGCTTTTGTAATCAGATTCATATTATAGTGTTCCTCTTGGATCTCGAGAATTATCAAAAGGTGAACGTTTGTTGAACCTCTGATCTCGACATAGAGTCTACCATCTTTGGTCAAGTCCCGAGACTAACAAAAATAAAGAGATTAAAATCGCTAGTAAACACAACATAGTTGTTGGCATAAAGAATCCGCAAAAGTGCTATTAATCGAAACTGCTTGAAAACAATCAACTAAGTTGTTGAAGATAGAGCAAAACTCTTGAATAATAGAAAAGCATGTTGGCGTAGTGAGAACCACTGTTGCTCAAAACGAGATTCGACCGTCTCCGTCGATCTACTCCCATGAACCAGCAAGTTCGAAAGAACTTCTTGGAATGATCACCTCCTTTGGCGGACAAGCACGGTCGTGCTGCTGGACTCTCAGACTAGTGCTATGCGCTGATGCAAAATCTTCGGCTTCAATTGAGTGAAAGCTCCCATCATCCGTTATTGAGAAAGCCTTCCGCCACCAACTTGACCTTGAACTTGTCTACAGCTCCATCTGCTCTCATCTTATTCTTGAAGATCTATTTACATCCAATTGATTTTGCTCCTTCGGGTAGATTGACCAACATCCAAGTATCATTTGATGTTATAGAATTAATCTCATCATTGATTGTTTTTTTTTTTCCAGAAAACGTCTCTGGTCTTTATCGCCTCATCATAGATAAGCGGGTATGCTTCCACATGATAGGTGACAAAAGTTATTTACGAAGTCTATAGGCTTCCTTACTTGCTTTAATAGTAGTTCAGTGAGTTATACTTCTGTTATTGCCTCTTCAGGTGTAATCACAACCTCCGGGTCTAGTATTTCTTTAGGAGCACTTTCTTTCCCTGTGATGGCTATATTCTCCGACAAGTCCACAAGAATTATTTTCGTGTCTTTGGCAAAATTGTCCTTGAAGAATTAAATGATTTGATTGTATCAAGATCAAGGAATCTCCAAGCAACACTTTTCTCGGCATAGCCCTGAAGGATTGCCTTAGTAGTCCTTGTTTCCAATTTCTAAATCTTGATAGTCGAAAGATTAATATAAGCCAAACATCCCCACACTCAAATAACATTCAAGTTGGGCCACAAATTTAAACATAGTTCATGAGTTACTTACGATTGTGGGAACGGTACCATAGAGAATAAAGGTAGCTGTCAACGCAACTTCTTCCTAGAAGCAGTAGGAAGACATGTTAAAAGCATGGAGTTTATTATTTTCGTCATAATACGGTCCTTCCTTTCTACAGTATCATTTGATTGGGGAATACGGAGTAATAGTCTTGTTGACAATTCATGTTCTCTATAGAACGATACAAATTCATGAGAGCGATGCTATTCATCTCGATCACTTCTGAGTCACTTGAGTTGTTGACTCATTTGTCATTCAACTTCTGCCTTGAAGTCCTTGAACTTCTCAAACGCTTATGAAGGTGAGAAAGTACTTCATCCCATCCTTCGTGGAGATGTACTTAAAGTAAAAGATGCCTGAGTGCACCAACTTCAGATTTGTACTTCGGTTTACCCGTTTGAACGACTTTCTTACAATTTTAGTCTGGACATAGACTTCACATTTCTCTACTTTCTTACTTCCATACTTGGAGATAAGGCCTATACTAGATATTATGTTAATTTTTTTACAATAAATATGTCCTATCCTATTAATACAGTCATTTGGAGTTGCAAGCTAGCTAAAGCTTAAACATCCTTTTGGTATAAAAAGCTTTACAAATTAAGCGCCCTTGTAGGACATCACCATCTGATCAGCATTGATATATATTCTCAAGCCTACGTCGCACAGTAGGCTTTCAGAGATCAGATTTTTTGTGTAAATAAAAACATGTGCATTACGTTCTGCAGTATAAGTGACTTTCTTGAAGTCAGGTTCATAATCATCGTCCCAACTTCCTTCACTTCAGCTTGCGTCTTGTTCGCCATAATCACCTTCCCAAAAGAAGGTTCACAAGAGGTGAAAATCTCCTTCACTGAACACAAATGACATGAGGCACCAATATCTACCCACCAATCGGTGTACATAGTAGACAACTAAACCTACACAATAATAGCAATGTATTTCACGTTTACGAGTTGAAGAGTCTACTAATCTTTCTCTTCTAGTGGTTGTACTGTTGTCCATCAAACTTTTTAAACTTATGAAACCTAGTAGCCAAAAGACTTGTACGAGTGTCTATCATGGAAATTGTTGAGATTCTTGCAATCTTCCAAAGGCAAAGAGTCTCACTTTGAGATTGTTGTGAAAATTCGGAATATTTTGTAGAAGTATGTGATGACTGAACTCTTTTTTTGTGCAACTCAAAGTCGTTTGGAGAAAACAAAGCGATTAAAATCTCTAGTAAAGTTGCCAGAGCTGCTGGCGGAAGGAATCCGTGAAAGTGTTAGCAGTCGAAAGTGCTGAAGATAGAGAAAATCTCTTGAATAATAGAATAACCTGCTGGGGTGGTGAGAACCACCGTTAGGATTTGACCCTCTCCGTTGATCTGCTCCCAGGAACCAGCAAATTCGAAAGAACTTTTGGAATGCTCTTTGTCACCTCATTCGCAGACAAGCACAATCGTGCTACTGGACTCTCGGACTAGTGCTTATGTGTTTATGCAAAAGCTTCAGCTTCAATAGAGTGAAAACTCTCTTTCTTTCTCTTGGAATTCTGTTATGCTCTCTTACCCTAATAAAGTGATCAAATATTAACGTACACATTGGACATAGAGATGTCTCAAGCCAGACGTGCAAAAGCGCGCCATCTTTGCCTGCCATCTCTATGTCTGATGCGTACTTTGCACTTGGGTTTACCTCATATGCCCATGACAATAAAATGATATCTCAGATTGTGATACACACACACACGTGAGATTTACTTCAACATAGAATGGTTGGACCGGATCACTAATGACCGAATTCAGATAAGCCCCAACAAAAATATTCTTGTATGAACTTTGTAATGTTTTCTCTTGATTCGATAAAGTAATTCTCTCCCCTTGCCCCATGGACGTAGACAATCTTCGTTCGGACCATGTTACATGATGTGTTTTTTTATTTTGCTATTATTTCAGTTAATTTTTATTTGTTTATTCGTTGTCACTAAAAGAACTCTGTTCCTCTATTCATAAGAGTTGGAAACTCATCAACATCAACTTCAGATTTGTAACTATAGTGCAGGGAGGTTATCTTACATGGCATCGGAGCTCTAAACCAAGCTTCACAGTATCCGTCGAAATTGATTCAAAGCCAACGAAACCACTTGAAACTGCATAAGCCTACTGTGAATCTCAATGGTATATTGATGAGTGAGGGTGACCTATAGAAGCAATCTTTTAATATTATGATCAAGAATAGAGAATGATGGAAAATAGTTTCATAGGGAATTGGTTTGATCTCTGTTTGACAAAACATAAGCCTAAAGAGCCGAGTACCATGTCATAACAAAATCAAGAAGCATTCCTGATTATATCAAAGCTGCAGAGTCAGCTAGTGCTGGAGTACGATAAAAGACGAGAATTCTATTTAGAATACTGATAGTTTATCAATGTAGATGACCTATTGATGCCCTATTCTTCTTTCTTCCAGGCAAGATTTCGCATACTTTGCGGAAGTGTGTTTCAAGGAGTTTGGAGACAGAATAAAATTCTGGACCACTTTTAATGAGCCGAATTTTTTGGCGAAACTCAGTTACATGTCTGGGAAGTTCCCTCCAGGCTATTGTTCTGAACCATTTGGAAATTGCGCTTTCGGAGATTCTGCAAATGAGCCATATATTGCTGCCCATAATCTTTTGTTGTCGCATTCAGCAGCTGTTGCTATTTACAAGAAAGATTATCAGGTAAGTAACTTCAGATGTGGTAGAATAATGTCATGCTAAATTTCGAAAACCTTCTGAAACTTGGGAGACAAATTCTGGGCATTGTTTAACAGGAAATTGGTTTCTTTTCGTTTACTAGATATTTATTCTTCAATGCAGAACTATTTCTAGATGCCTTGATAAATACCATTTTATTATATTTTAGATTTTCTACCGTCTCATCAAAATTCTTTCAATCTTAAGGTGAAACAAGGAGGTTCTATTGGAATAGTGCTTATGATGAAGTGGTATGAACCCCTTAGGAATATCCCAGTCGATATTGCTGCTGCTGAGAGAGCTTTCTTGTTTGATGTTGCATGGTAATAAAGTTTCCCTGGGATATTTATATTTCATATTATGAAATACATGTTCACCCCTGCCTGTGGTTGATAATATTAATATTGGAGTTGCTACAACAACCTTATTAGTATGTTACATTCTCAGACTTTGAAGCACTGGGGATCTATGAATGAGTTTGAGGGGACTTGATCCTCCACACATCTCTTAAACAAATAGCATAGACCCCTAAAAGAAATAAATATTGCAATAGATATTGATCAAATTAGTTAGGTCCTGTAGTCACTTAAACCTATTGAATATGTCCTCTACTCACTTGAAAACTTTCTTGTTATCTTGCAATGTTGTCAATCACCGCCCACACCATATTATCATCACTAGCTTCCCACAAGTGCTGCTGCAAGAATACTGCAATGCTTCCACAATACACTGCATGTTGGCGAAAATCCGTGCGTGATCCGAACTGAATTCGGTCACAGGCACGATCGCAGAAGCGATGCCAACCCACCCGAAGATAAACGAACCAATCTACCATGAACATCAAGACAGATCAAACAAATTATATGTGGTGACTACGTCACCTAGACAAATCTCAATGTTTATATCTTTCAACAAAATACAAGACTGAATACAAACTTGTTGAACCCTTTGCCCAAATGTTCAACCCCCTCACCTAACTCAAGAAGGAAGAAGAAGGTTAGAATGACATCACTCACTCTACCGGTAGCGATGTCATGTATGACGGCGACGACTCCCCGAACAGATCTCTTCATGCTGTCTCGAACTGTAAGCTCTAAGAGCAAAGTGCTGACTTTTTTTTAGTTTATTTATGGACAAGCACCCTCGAATCTCACATGTACTCACTTCTTATGCCTCCACCCTCAACACATATAAATATATTGAGAAACCCTATTTTAGGTCATAGGAAACCAAAAAATAGCCCAGCACAAATCTTGGCCGTTCGTTCGAAACCAACGGTTAGTTTAAAACCCAAAACTCGTTCAACCCCGATCAAACTGAACTCGACCCGAGTTTTGTCCCAAAGCATCCAAACTAGACACAACATTCTCCCTCTCCAGTCTGATTAGAGGTGTTGACCCCATGTCTCCTCAACTGGACTCTACGTCTATCATCCCGTGACAGAGTTCCCGCTCCCCCTTGTCACGTGATATCCGATCCCACGAGCTATTTTGTATCTTTTATCGTCTCCAGCTCCTCACGCTAGCTGCCATGTGTAGAATCTCTTACACCACTGGATCCTGCCAACATCAATGACACGACCAAGACCGAAGTCCCTAGCGACCAGCCTCAATGCAAGTCTTGGTTGCCTGTCCCCGACTTCTGTCTTCTACCGGAACAAGCTACTTTCCTACGAGCTTCTTCACCCTTGGCTGGCCCAACCAAGAGGACGGTGCAGTTCCCTCGAGACTCTCGAGCTCCCGAACCTGTCCACCTTCATATCCGACACTAAAGCTTCCTTGTACACATGCATCCTCGAGTATAACATCATGCACTGTGCATACCGACGATGGCCCATAGCTCCTCCTAAACTGTGTGAATGGAGATGCACTTGTATCTGTTGACACAAAGTCTCAGTCAACCAAATATTGACTACATTGACTAAATAATATTTGTATTAATTCAATACGACACACGACGACTGCATTCAGTTCAAGACAGATGACAGCTCAGTCTCCGGCTCTCAGTGTGTTCTGGAGTCTGTATTTTATAATTTCATTGAGTCTAGACTTGTGTACTCTGAGTCATGCTGAGCTCTTGGAACTTAGTCTATAACCTACCCAAAATCCCTAGCTCCACTGAACCAAAAACTGCCCACTGGTCCCCTTAGAACCACTCTGTGCTCTGGAGACAGAGTTCGGGCCGAACACTGCCTCCACACAGAGTTCGGGCCGAACTCTGTCCCCTAGAAATCAGGAACCCTAATTTTAGGGATAGCTGGTTGCTAGTTGTCCAACGGCCAAATTTTTGAATTTTCCTACCCGAATTCTGGCCGAATTCTGCCTATAAAAATACTATAAATAGGGCATGAATTCTCTCATTTCAATCCATCCAATCTTCTCTTCTCTTCTCTCTTATAAGCTCAATAAGCCATACCCTTCCCATCTACTAGCCACAAGCCTCCTAAGTCTCGAGTGCTCAGCATCTCTCAGTTAGGATTCTTGTGCAAGAGTCGAAGAAGTCGCTTGGACAATTCCAAGCAAATCGCCACTGCGATCCTCTGTTAGAAGTTGACGTGCTCTTCTGAAGAAAAGGCACGGGTTGTAAACTACTATTTCACAAATAGTGGATTTAATCCTGAGCTAGAGTTCTCAGGCCTGGACTAGTCCTCCACGAGGGAAACCAGGTTAAAATCGCTGTGTTTGCGTATGCTCTTCTGCTCTTCATTTATTCTCCGCACTTTACTCTGATTATTTATTGTTGGTGAAAGAGTTATTTTTAATTGGCTATTTTTCTATATAAACTCTATTCACCCCCCTCTAGAGTTGCCAAACTGTTCTTCAATTGGTATCAGAGCTCTGTTCTCTTTACAAGGACTAACATCCTAAGAGCTGATCCATGGCAACCACACAATCCTTGATTTCCAATCATGGTGAAGGTCAGTCCACTCATAGGCCTCCCCTATTTGATGGGACTAACTACACATATTGGAAAACAAGGATGAGCTTCTATCTTAAGTCTCTAGACTTTAACCTGTGGACTGTCGTCACTGACGGTTACAAAAAGCCCGCCAGGATAGTTGTCGATGGTGACCTCATTGAGAAACCACACGACAAATATTCTGTCGAGGAGAAGAAACAGGCAAGTCTAGATGCTAGGGCTATTAATGCTTTATTCTGTGCTATAGACAGGAATGAGTTCAACAGGGTTTCTACTTGCACCACTGCTCATGAAGTATGGAGACTTCTAGAAGTGACGCATGAAGGAACCACACAGGTCAAGGAATCTAAAATAAGCCGTCTCACTCAAGAATACGAAGCCTTCAAGATGAAGCCAAGTGAGACGATCACTCAAATGATCACAAGATTCCTCGACATCATCAATCCTCTATCTTCGCTTGGAAAGCAGTACTCAAACCACGAGAAGATTCGTAAGCTGCTCAGAGGGCTACCAAAGATTTGGAACCCTAAGGTGACAGCCATCATAGAAGGAAACGATCTCACAACAATGTCAATGGAGACCTTGATGGGTAGCTTTGACTCACGAGCTTGACCTCAAGGACTTCGAAGAGCCTGCTCCGAAGACCAGGGAGATCGCACTCAAAGCTCATCAACGAAGAGCTAATCATGATGAGACCGAAGAAGATAATTCGGATGATGAAGACCAAGCTCTCATGGTTCGCAACTTCAGGAAATTCCTTCGCTTCAATCGAAGGAAGAAGGAATCTCAAGAAGACGATGAAGAAGAACCAACTTGTTACGGTTGCAAGAAAACTGGACATGTCCGAAAAGACTGCCCATTCCTGAAGAAGAGCAACCGCTATGAGAAGCCATACAAAAAGAACTCATCAAAGAAATATGCCAACACAGGCATCTGGCATGAAAGTGAAGCAAGTGACTCTGAGGAAGAAAAGGACTCTCCTCAAGATACAGCAAATGTGTGCCTAATGGCAACTTCCAACAAGGTATCTAACGAAACTCTAGATGACTTCTCTTTTGATGAACTTGGCGATGCTTTCACTGATTTACTCGATGATCATAAAAAGGTCATCGGTAAATATAAACATGCCAAGGACAAAATCAAAAGTCTAGAAGATGAGATACAAAGAATTTCTTTACTTCTTGATAATGTTAGAAACACATCACCCACTAATGACACTGATGAAGTATCCAAGCTTAAATTAAGCTTACATGATGCTGAAGCACGTATTGAGCAACAAACTCAAGAAATCACTACTCTCAACACGTTGCTTGCTGAAGAAAAGAGTAGACACAAGATTTCCATGACTAAGATTTATGGCTTAAATATTAAGGTTGATGAACTGCAAGCTGTTTCTAAAAGATTAGAAACCAAATTGGGTAAACAGGTTGTTCAACCTCAAACCCAATCACATGGGCACAACACCACTCATGCTAGTCAACCACGTCATTCTCATGCAGCACATAACCATGCTTTTATACACAAACTTTCACAAACCACGTGCACGTAAGAACAATTCTCACTCAGTACACAAGCATCATGCACAAAGACACAATCAACATCACTCCACACATAAAAATCATCATGCCATGCCATATAGACAAGATCATCATGCAATGCCATATAGACAAGGTCCTCATATACCATATAAAATCATCATGTCATGCCACATAGACAAAATCATCATGTCATGCCATCTAGACAATATCAGCATGTCACACATCATAGACAATACCATCATTCTATGCCTCATAAACACCATCACCATGCCACTTATTCCATGCATAATCATCTTCACCATGCTAACTCTTCACATCATGTCCATCCTCATCCTGTTACTTACAGATATTATTCTCATGCTCCTAGTATAAATAAGAATGCTATCTGTACTTATTGTGGATTACATGGACACATCTCACCACAGTGCAGAGTTAGAAGACTTGTAGATAAAAGATATATGCTTGGTTCCCAAAGACTAACTTTTCAGGACCCTCAAGAACTCGGGTACCAAAGGTCACATCTACTCTTGATGTAGGTGGACCTTCCCTCCTCAACTGAAAGTAAGTGGATTCTCGATAGTGGATGCTCGCGACATATGACGGGAGACGCAAATCTTTTTGCATCACTATCGATGAAGAGAGAAGGATACGTATCCTTCGGTAACAATCTCAAAGGGCACATTATAGGTAATGGTGTCATTGGTCATCCTCCTTCTCCTGTAATAAAGGATGTCTGCCTAGTGACCGAGTTAAAGCATAACCTGCTCAGCATTAGTCATCTTGCTGATCATGGATATGATATTAACTTTGGACAAAACAGTTGCTACATCTATGATAGGTCAACAGGAGACATTGCTTTTGAAGGAAAAGAGAGGACAACATCTATATTTTCTATCTTTCTATCAATACTAACAATGCAGGTAGATGTCTATATGCCCACAAAGACGAACGACTACTTTGGCACCAGCGTCTTGGTCATACCAACATGGATGCTATATCCAGGCTTTCTACCAAGAAGCTAGTAAGAGGATTGCCTGACATCACATTCAAAAAGGACACGGTATGTGCCGAATGTGAACTAAACAAGGCAACTAAATCCTCATTTCATTCTATCAACTCTGTAAGTACTACTAGACCCTTGCAACTACTTCATATGGATTTATTTGGTCCTAGTAGAATAGCTAGCCTTGGAGGCAAACTTTATGCATTTGTTATTGTTGATGATTTTTCGAGATTTACTTGGGTTTTCTTTCTCGCTAATAAGAGCGATGCTATTTCTGCTTTCAAAATTTTTGTAAAGAAAGTTCAAAACGAAAAAGGCTACATGATTACTCGAATCCGAAGTGATCATGGAGGCGAATTCGTAAATTATGATTTTGAAAGTTTTTGTAATGCAAATGGCTTTGATCATGAATTTTCTTGTCCTAGAACTCCTCAACAAAATGGTGTTGTGGAGCGGAAGAATAGAACTCTCGGCGATATGGCCAGAGTCATGTTGAATAAATTTTTACTTCCGAAATATTTTTGGGCAGAAGCTGTTAGTACAGCATGCCACATTTTGAATAGGGTGCTGATTCGTCCCATCACGAAGAAAACACCCTATGAGCTTTGGTTTGGGAGAACCCCCAATGTTTCTTATTTTAAAGTTTTTGGCTGTAGATGTTTTATCCTTAACACCAAAGACAACTTAGGCAAATTTGATGCCAAAGCTGACGATGGTATCTTTCTTGGTTATGCCGCCAAGAGTAAGGGATATAGAGTTTTTAATAAACGCTCACTTATTGTGGAAGAGTCAACAAATGTGACTTTTGATGAAGACAACAGTACAGCAAGTACTCTTGATGATGACGTTGAGCCATCAACATCTACTCCAATGAATACTTCAACCGAAACTAATTCTCTGGAGGGTTTGCCTAAGAAATTCTCTTTCAAACCTTCTCATCCAGAAAATTTAGTTATAGGAGAAGTTTCACGTGGAGTAACTACTAGATCATCACTAAGAGACTCCGTTGCTAGCACTGCCTTCATTTCACAAGTAGAGCCTAAAACATTTCTGAAGCTTTTAATGATGAATTTTGGATTTCTGCTATGCAAGAAGAACTCAACCAATTCGAGAGAAACCAAGTATGGGAACTCGTTCCTAGACCGGTTAATCACTCGATAATTGGTACTAAATGGGTTTTTAGAAACAAAGTAAATGAAGATGGTTCAGTCACACGTAACAAAGCTCGTCTAGTAGCTCAAGGATACAACCAAGAGGAAGGTATCGACTACGATGAGACGTATGCTCCTGTTGCTAGACTATAATCCATTCGGATGCTTTGTGCTTTTGCTAATTTTCAAAACTTTAAATTATTTCAAATGGATGTGAAAAGTGCTTTCCTGAATGGTTTTATTAAGGAGGAAGTTTATGTGAAACAACCTCCTGGCTTTGAAAATCACAAATTTCCCGACCACGTGTTCAAGCTAAAGAAAGCACTTTATGGCCTCAAACAAGCCCCCAGAGCTTGGTATGAAAGGCTAAGTAGCTTCTTACTTGAAAAAGGTTTTTCAAAAGGGAAAATTGACACTACACTGTTTATAAAATCTTTTAAAGACACTATTCTGTTGATTCAAATTTATGTTGATGATATTATTTTTGGGTCTACTGATGAAACTCTTTGTCAAGAATTTGCCAAGTGTATGCAGACGGAATTTGAGATGAGCATGATGGGAGAGCTCAACTACTTTCTTGGTCTGCAAGTAAAACAACTGGCAAATGGAACTTTCATCTGTCAATCGAAGTATACCAAGGACATGCTGAAGAAGTTCGACCTTGACAACGTCAAACCAATTAGCACGCCAATGGCTACTTCAACCAAACTCGAACCAGATGAGAGCGGCAAACCCGTTGATCAACGTAAGTATCGAGGTATGATAGGCAGCTTACTTTATTTAACTGCTAGTCGCCCCTATATCATGTTTAGTGTTTGCCTATGTGCTAGATATCAAGCAAATCCTAAGGAATCTCACATGACCGCGGTTAAGCGTATCTTTCGATACCTTAAGGGTACGGTTACAGTGGGCCTATGGTATCCCAAGTCAACATCATTTGACCTCATCGGTTACTCTGATGCTGACTTTGCTGGATGCAAGGTCGACCGTAAAAGTACGAGCGGCACGTGTCATTTGTTAGGAAAGGCTTTAGTCTCATGGTTTAGCAAGAAGCAGAACTCTGTCGCACTATCCACAACAGAAGCTGAATACATAGCAGCTGGACGTTGTTGTGCACAAATTCTGTGGATGAAGCAAACCCTTGAAGACTATAAATTATCTTTCATGCATATTCCTATATTCTGTGACAATACTAGTGCCATCAATTTGACTAAGAACTCTGTCTGCCACTCACGCACTAAACACATTGAGATCAGACACCACTTTTTGCGTGATCATCAGCAAAATGGCACGATTAACTTAGAATTTATTGACACTGATCATCAGCTAGCAGACTTCTTTACTAAGCCATTATCCGAAGAGCGCTTCAATTATCTTTGTCGTAAACTCGGAATTTTGAAGCAGTTATAAGTTGAGACTTACTTGCGTAAATATCGAGTATATTTTGATTCTTTATGACAAATTTATTATGGGTACAAGCCGAAAGGGTCCTTCTGACAAAAAGGCGTAAAAGCCTAAGCGACACGGTGCACTAGTCCTCAGGACTACCGCTAGCTGGGATCCGGCCCCTGCAGCTAACCCATGGCAAATTTGAAATACTGAATTACAATATATTTCCTTGTTTATTATATGGTTTGTTCTGATTTATTATTGCCTAATTGATATTTCCTAAAGTTCATTCTGACCTTTGTGTACCTCTCTATGTACTTCATTGTTTTCATAAATCTTTTATCCTCAAAATCTCTTTTGTTCACCACTTAATCATTCTTTCAGCCTGGCTTTAGTTCTGGACCACTGATCCAGAACTCGGGCCGAACTCTATCCCTAACAAAGTTCGGGCCGAGTTCGGTCCCTAAGTTCCAGCGTCGGGATCTGGCTCTGCCGTTGGATCAATTTAGATCCTATGGTCAATATTTCATCCGACCATAGACAAACCCCTACTTTATGTCGGGACTCCCTCTCTCTCCTTCACCATTGCCTCCTTCCTCACCTCTCCAAACTCTATCCTTCAAACCCTAACCCTAGTTTTTGATCTAGAGTGCTCCATTGCTCCTCAAAATCAAGGAAAAAGGGTTTCTCGTCATTCTCTTCCATTATTATTAATCATTTGAGGTATTATTCTTGTCTTCTATACTTCACTCTATTAAGTTTTTATGGCTCCTCGCTTGTTTAATCGTGGAAAGAGGATTCGAATTGAGAGTGTTTCCTCTTCGGATACTCCTCCGACGAAGGAACATATCATTGAACAACTTCAACCACCTCATCCGTTGTTCAACCCACCTCGTCCTCGAAACCCTTCTACCTATGACAACCGATTATTTGTTTCACTAGATGCCTCAAACAACTGGTTTAGTGACTATCGGAATCGTCAGGTATTCGCAGGACATCCTATAAATTTTTCTATCTTCTCTCAATATGATTCTTTATTTCATGACCTCTACTTTGATGAGCTTGTCACTACCACTTCTGCTATCTATCGTCATGCTGTCCAAATGTTCTACTGCAACATGACCTTTGATGATCTCCATATTTATTCACGAGTTGCAGGTATCAATATATCTTTTGATGACTTTGACTTAGCCGAATATCTTGATCTTCAAGAGCCCACTTCTTGGGAAAAGCTAGTTGACGCTAGCTCGTTCCGTTTTTCCGACGGAATTTCTCTTGAGAGCTTCAAGGACGATTTGTGTACTCCATACACACGTCCTCGAAAGCTCACGGCTAAATATCTCAACCCATATTTTTCTGATCTTCATTGGATTATTTCTAACACCATTCTACCCAAAACAGGTTCCCATGATGACATCACTTATCTTGAAATATCTGCTCTTTATCATCTTCACTTTGAAATTTCTTTCAATCTTCCACGTACAATGATGGACTGGATGATTCACTGTAGGAAGAAACCACGAGCTCTGGTTTATCCTCTGTACCTTCCTATGATCTTTCGTGCATTTAACATACCTCTTGATATCTGTCCGTTCTTGCCTGCTCCTGTTTTCCTGTCCAAGGCACGTCATACTCAGGCAGTTGTCGCCTCTCCTAAGGCCTCTGAGCATTCTGATGATGAGGAGCCTGACGCCCCTCCTCTCGGTCAGGATGCACTACCTCCACCTGCCACTCTTGACTCCATCCAGACCTTCTCGTGCTCCGTGATGGAGATTGGCTACTATCTGCTGCTGCTGCTACTGATGATGATCTTAGTTGTTTACTTTTGCTTTCAGTTATTTAGTTTATTATGGATTTATGTAGCTGGTTTTATGTACTCTGTTTATGAGTTGGCCACTTGGTTTGGTGGATGACATTATCTGTCCTTTATCATAGTTTTACTTTATGTCAGTGACTTATTTTGCTTAGTATTTCACTATTTCTCTCTGCTTGGTGTGGTTGCATTACTATTCATTGCTTCTTTATATTGCTAACTGCCAAAAGGGGGAGAAATAATGTATATTTTTTATAGTTTTTATAGTTTTGTGCTTGTTTTGCTTTTGGGAGATATTATCTATCAGGCCACCGGTTCTATGCATTCGTATATCTGTGTATATCTGTGCTTGTTCTTGCTCTGGGAAATATTCTCTCAGGTCACAGGTTCTATGCATTTTGTACGGGGGAGAGCTATAGCTTCTAGCTCGACACCGTTCATGGTTTACGGGGGAGCTATTTTCTTTTAGCTCAGGCATCGTTTATGGGGGAGCTATGTTACAATCAACTGTGTCCAGGTATGAATATTGAAATATACATATATTATTTTGTCAATTATCAATATGGGGGAGATTGTTGACACAAAGTCTCAGTCAACCAAATATTGACTACATTGACTAAATAATATTTGTATTAATTCAATACGACACACGACGACTGCATTCAGTTCAAGACAGATGACAGCTCAGTCTCCGGCTCTCAGTGTGTTCTGGAGTCTGTATTTTATAATTTCATTGAGTCTAGACTTGTGTACTCTGAGTCATGCTGAGCTCTTGGAACTTAGTCTATAACCTACCCCCAAAATCCCTAGCTCCACTGAACCAAAAACTGCCCACTGGTCCCCTTAGAACCACCCTGTGCTCTGGAGACAGAGTTCGGGCCGAACTCTGCCTCCACACAGAGTTCGGGCCGAACTCTGTCCCCTAGAAATCAGGAACCCTAATTTTAGGGATAGCTGGTTGCTAGTTGTCCAACGGCCAAATTTTTGAATTTTCCTACCCGAATTCTGGCCGAATTCTGCCTATAAAAACACTATAAATAGGGCATGAATTCTCTCATTTCAATCCATCCAATCTTCTCTTCTCTTCTCTCTTATAAGCTCAATAAGCCATACCCTTCCCATCTACTAGCCACAAGCCTCCTAAGTCTCGAGTGCTCAGCATCTCTCAGTTAGGATTCTTGTGCAAGAGTCGAAGAAGTTGCTTGGACAATTCCAAGCAAATCGCCACTGCGATCCTCTGTTAGAAGTTGACGTGCTCTTCTGAAGAAAAGGCACGGGTTGTAAACTACTATTTCACAAATAGTGGATTTAATCCTGAGCTAGAGTTCTCAGACCTGGACTAGTCCTCCACGAGGGAAACCAGGTTAAAATCGCTGTGTTTGCGTATGCTCTTCTGCTCTTCATTTATTCTCCGCACTTTACTCTGATTATTTATTGTTGGTGAAAGAGTTATTTTTAATTGGCTATTTTTCTATATAAACTCTATTCACCCCCCTCTAGAGTTGCCAAACTGTTCTTCAGTATCGGATTTAGTTTGCTCCACACTTTGATCTCCTCTCTTGTTTAAACTGTTGAAACAAATGTTGCTCTATGAAGCTTTGGCAAACCACCCGTCACCAAAACAGGATCCATGAAAAGACCATCCTGGAGACCGACCAGCTGTCATGGGACCAACAGACTGACCCTCAAACTTTGACTCATCACCATTCGTCGCTTTGTCTCGACAAACCGAATTCTCCGTATTCCTCAAAACATCTCAAAAACCCCTTACAACAAGTTCCAGTTGATCCACAAACTCATATCGAACACCCCTCGAGCCTTCATCCGATGTATGTAACCTTCATGTACATCTCAGTGACTTAAGCCTGTACGCCACAACAAATATCTTCTCTAGCCAGCTAGTGGGAACCCTTTGTAAGCATCCAATCTTTGTTTCCAAACATACTGCGATAGCCATCATCCGCCAGCCTCCTACCGAAACCAAGTTGTAGTACAAACTCGATACATGCTACACCCCCCTTGAGAACGAGTTTCTCGCCAAGCTCCATTGTCAAATGCATTTCATCGATGCCCACAACTACAGCCATCTTCTTATTGTCTATCTTTGCACGTCCAAACCTACCGTCTCGGTATGATGTGAAGATCCTCCTATGAGGAGTGACGTGATATGATGCCCCCGTATCCATGACCCAATTGTTGTCATGACACGTGCTACAAGGTTCTTTTTCCTCGGTTGCTGCGATGATGATATCTCTCATAGCCGTAAAATCCTTCTGATCATCATTACCTTTAGCCTTCTCAGATATGAGCTTCATGCAGTTCTTCTTAAAATGACTTCTTTCGCCACAGTGATAGCAGCCTTCCTTACGGTCCACAGTCGCAAGATCTCGATAACTCCTCCCGTCCTCGCATGTAACTTGAGTCTTCCCTTCCTATAGGAAGCAACCAGAGCAGACTCCTACGACGATTCAACAAACTGCTTATGTCGGACCTCCTCGTTTAACAAGCTGCTATTGACTGCCTCTATCGTGACATCTCCGTGCAGAGTTACTCATTGAGACCACCAACGTCTTACAACTTTAAGGCAGATAACTCAAAAGCATAAGGGCTTGAAGCTCATAGTCAATCATCATTTTTATCGCAGACAGTTGATTGATGATACCCTGAACATCGTTCAGATGTTGTGCCACCGAGGCACCCTCCATGTACTTCGAGTTGACGAATTAAAAATGCCTTGTTGTCCGCCGTCTTCCGTGCATACAGTGAATGCAGTTTCTTCCACAATGCTTTTGCCTAACTTCCCATGGACACGTAGTAAAACACCGAATCGTCCAGCCATTGGCGGATGAATCCAATCGCTTCCAGTCATCAGCAGACTTGTCCGATAGCTTGGCGTTGTCGTCCTCCAACGGACCATGCAAATTGTCACGACCCGCACCCAGTATTTGGGCATGAGCCGTGGGTACGTCCAGCCTACGCCGCAGAGTCGGCGGTAGAACGCTGTCTAGTCATCTCCACAATTATCAAATACAACCACGCAGTTTATAGATTTACACAAAGATCAAGTTTGCATATCAATCTCAACAGGAAGTTGTAAACACAATATTTATGGTGAAAGGAACAAACTGATTATTGAATAAGATCATCTAGTATAGAGACCAAAATGATAGAATAAAAGATCTCAACAAAGTGTATAAGAGAATCCACTACACAACTCTCATAATCCATAATGAAATAAAATACAATCAAAAGTCTATATGAGCAACATAAGCTCTAAAAATGCTGTCGAGCTAATAATCTCCTGCGGAGGGTAGCCCCGCATCTAAGCCCTCCTGTATGATCAAATCAGGATCCTCCGTCTGCTCCTAAAAAGTAGTGCAGAACTCCTCTAACTCATCACCTAAAATGTTGGTTATCCAGTCAGGATTGGAACAAGTACATATATGACCACTAGCCGAATCTCAACAGAATCATGAACATGTAAATAACATATGAGAATGAAACTAGAAGGTAGCTAGCATCATAATACAAAAAGGAAAGACATGAGACTCTATCAATGGAAATATAGCTACTATCAGGCAATGTGTAAATCATGGTAGCATAGCAAATAGTGAAAGTAAAGTGAAGAAATAAGAGTATCAACTAGTCTAAGTGTATTGAAATATCAGTTTCAGTGTGTGAACGGCTAGGGGATAAATACGGCTCACTGCACGTGTCGTGTGCAGCTGCTATCGTTCAAGAATAGACTCATGGGATAGATGGGGTTTCACACGCCTACTAAGATATTTCCCCGCCCAGCTAGTACTCATGGAGGTAATCATATATGGGGTGACATATGAGGTAATCAAAATAGTATAATAAAGTCCATGGTACTAATCCTCGTGTGATGATTCGTGTCAACAAGCAGCAAGACATATGAAATACAAGTAAAGAAACTATCAGGAAACGGTAACAATCGATACATGCACTTGCCTGTCGTCCCGAGCTGTGAGTATTGAGCAAGTAAAGGGTTGGAGTCCAAGTAACCTGTTGTTTATGAATTACCATATCAATATACAAGTTGAAATCAAAATATAATCTACTTAAAACTAGTCCTCTTGGTTTATTACCCAACCCCATGGTTTGATTCTACAGATTATGTTTTGGTCCACTGCCCCCACTAGTATAGCCCTTAACCTTACTTATATCCAAACCTGATTATTGCTAAAGGCCTATCTTATAAGTACTAATAATGTAATCTTATAACCATATGATGTACACTGTTTGCAACACTTTTCAGGTGCTACTGTGTCCTGATATGGACTGCTCAAAGTGCAGTACTCAAGTGTCTACTTGGCTTCCTGTTTTTCCTACCCATTACCCCTCTTAACTCTCTAATAACTGCTTTTTGCTCTATTACCTGTAGAATATGCCTGCACTCCCATCAGTTATCCTATTGTTCCAGGTTTATAGTGCATAAGCACTGCCCCTCTCTGCTATACAACCTGTGGCTACACTCATTTCACTAGAGTAACACATACCCAGGGGTGAACAATCCTGGTCACAGGCCCTGGTTAGAGTTGGTACTATCTTTGCTAATCTGCTATCAAGGACTCATCAAGCCCTCTACTAGTCATAAATGTATAGAGCAGTGGTCTTCACTCCATGTACCTGTGCTAGGAATCATGTGGACAAAATTGGTGTTCTCTTCCATATTTTACTGTTATCTCCTGTATTACTCAACTCAAGTATATAGGTCTCACCTAAACTGAACTGAAACACTTCGGTCAAGGAACAGAACCTGGGTAGTAACCTGCTACAGGTAGTACTCAAGGGTGAAATGGTACCCTATTTTCAGGGCAGTAGTGAAGTATGCAGTATGTGTATTTTCTCCAGGACATGGTCTCATGCAATAACTGTTTCAAGTGCAATGGAACCAATGATTGGCTCATGCATAAAGTTTCAATTTGGTATCTGAATTCAAGGAGTTGATAAGCTAGTCATTGCCCATGAATGGGAAGGCTTGTGAGTATGCGATGGACAGAGTACATAACCTCTGAATGTGTAATAGTCCAGTATGTTCAAATGGACCAAGGTTCAACATCTGGACAGAGGTAGGGTCACTGGTCATGCCATGAATTGGAACACTCCCTGGTTCAATACCAATTTTCACAAACTCTTGTCATGGCAAGGCAACAAGAGTGTCTGAACTCCTAGGTGGCAATGAAAATTGAGATCTTACGTGTGGCCTGTCTTATTTAAACTAGACTTTCACTTACAATTGGGACTAATTCAAACACCTGGGTTAAATGAAAGTATGTACAAGCAGGAAAACTAAATGGTTAAGATGCAGTGTCTTATGTGGGTTGCAGGACATCACTTGTGTCCTGATGAATAGATGAGAACACTAGGCTGTCACAGGGTCATCTCATGTCTATTAGGATTAGCCATGGCACAGTGTTGAGGTAAATTCCTAGATTCTAATCATGGTGTGAACCATGTGAGAGTGGTTCAAATTATTTCTATCAGTTGCTAAAGGATACTGATGATTAGTTCAGGAAAGAGTTGTCATCAGTTTTCCAGATAATTATAAGACATGGTCCAGCAGTCCCACAAGGAGTACATGGGTTGTGAGTATGATAGTATCTAGTTTGAATCAACTTCACATCTTGTGGACAATGTAATAGCATATCTTTCATGATTGATTGCTAGTTTCAGCAATTAGGAGTATTCTTATTTACAACTTGGGAAATCCTACAGGGGAGTTAATCTTCAACTTACTGCAGTGCTTACTGTTGTGCTCATGATGTACAACAGATACAGTGGCTACACAGAGGATTCTAAACCTGGTTACACATGTGGTGTACGCCCTGTTATGCCATGTCTCATAGAGGGAAAACTGGGATTGACAGTCTATTCCCTGG
Source organism: Iris pallida (assembly GCA_029216955.1). NCBI lineage: Eukaryota > Viridiplantae > Streptophyta > Magnoliopsida > Asparagales > Iridaceae > Iris > Iris pallida. The sequence goes on along the minus strand of JANAVB010032618.1, from coordinate 19,561,741 downwards.
ACTGGGTGTTTCACCAAGTGGTGTTCTTTCTCTATAAAGCACGACTGCTACTTGTTATCAATCTTGTGGATTGGGCAAATACCACAAGATGGACAGGACTTGTATATACATACATACGTTCAGTTATGGTTACTCCTGATGCTTGAAATCAAACTAATGTACTCATGTGGTGATGCCTAGGTTTCTGTATGGCAACCTGTCGAACACCCTCCCTTCCAAACTTACATTAATCTATAACCATTACTAGCAAGGCTTATGCATCCTAACAATCGGAATATGGGGGGTGAGGGTTACCTGTTGAAGGCTGAAGGCTCTAATGCTCTGAAACTCCTTCGATTGTTAAGCAGTGATCACGACGGCAGGAAGGAGCTAGGGTTTGTGGGCGAGCAGATTAATCCTGCTTATATACACCCAGTTTGGATAGGATTTAAACTCGGGTTCAGATTTCCTCTCTTAGGATTTGGTCATATCCCTTCTACGAATTCGATTTGAATTCAAACATATCCCACTGTTATGTTTAAACGTTCCCTTTTACTGTTTGAACCCCTATAATTTGGGTTATTAAGGGGAGAACCTCCTCTCTACCTGTTATTGAATAGTTTATAAAGTAAAACTAGTTTTGCATATCTACCCTCACTAATTTGTAATTGCAAACCCTTTCTCAACTACTTTATTTACTAGTCTACATATTGTATTTACACTACACTGTTACATTGGCAATGAATATCTATAATAATAATTTGTTTTTTTGCAAAATAATAATGATAAGTTGAAAATTTTGGGACAGGGGCTTACACAAATCCTTGTACCAGATTAGCTCATCCATCCTTAGCTTCCAAATCGTCCAATTCCTCTGTGAGGGTGATCATACATGGTTGCCCCTTCCGTCTTGTCCCTGCTTTTGAGATGGGTGATTAGTGTCTTATGCATAGAACATATATTTGTATTAAAACTGATGTTGCTTTCGTGTTACATTATTAAGGTTCCTGGATCCTTTGTTTTTTGGTGATTATCCACTTGAAATGCGGGACATCTTAGGAACAAGGTTACCGACATTCTCACCTGAAGAAAGGAGAAAATTACAAAATCGATTGGATTTCATCGGAATCAATCATTACACTAGTTGTTATTCCCAGGACTGCGTGTTTTCCCAATGCAAAATAGATACCTCGTCGGGAAACGCCTTAGTATTCACCACCGGAGAGAGAAATGGAATCCCCATCGGAGCCCCGGTAAGCACTAGCTACATAAATTTACTACCCTACAAAGCAGTAATTATTATTTTTCACGAGCTGATCTGGTTCAACTTTGTAGAGTGGGATGGACAATATGTACGTGGTTCCCCATGGTATGGAGAAGACTGTAATATACATCATGCAAAGATACAACAATACACCTATGTACATTACTGAAAACGGTAGGTTATCGACACATTTATGTGGCAGAAAAATCGTACCGTTCATGATGCTCAATTAGGAAATTAATTGAATCATCTTCAACAAGACAAATGATTGTAACCATCAAAGACTAACTTGCTTACTCTGAAAAGAAAATTCAATGCGGTCACTCAGTGTATTTTCATCTTATATGTGAATGTTTTACTTGTTTCCAGGTTACAGCATAAAAGCCAATGGTAGTGTATCCCTGAAAGATATGCTCAATGACAAAGAAAGAATAGACTATCACCAAAGCTACCTCACTTCTCTGCTTAATGCGATAAGGTAAGTACGGATAATTTCAAAAAGAAATAAAAAAAAAAAGAAAGAAGCTTTTGTTGTGTTTTTGACACTGGTATAGTGAGTTGGCATAAAAACGAAGAACTTTTGTGTTTTTTTCAGGCAAGGAGCAGATGTTCGAGGTTATTTCGCATGGAGTCTCATGGACAATTTCGAGTGGCTTCATGGTTATACTCTGAAATTTGGTCTCTATCATGTCGACTTAAAGACGCAAAAAAGAACCCCAAAGCAATCTGCCAAATGGTACAAGAAATTTCTTAGTGGCCCAGGACAAAAGTACAGATGGATGATAACTTGAAGCCCTCTGTTTAATCAGTCGGATTTTACTGGGGCTAATCATGTATTGCATAGATATATACTTCACATGTACAACAAAGAATTATGTTTGCAGATGTTATAGCACATGACAGTAAGATCTATGGACCATTATACTCAGAAGAATAATGTTTGCCAGATGTTATATAGAAATAGTTTGAAGGAAGAAAGTTTTCGTCCAAATGTTGTCCAAATTCATGACTTAATTCTTGCGTAAGCCTAAAATCTAATGTAGTAAGTACTTGATTTTGCATGTAGATCTGATTGGAACTTGATATTTGTTACTTTTATAGTCAATCCAAGGATTAGTATTTTTAAGTAAAATATTTGTGAAACTTACTAAATGAGCCTCATGTTAGTGATTAAGCATTGAATCGGTAAAACAATTGACATTTGAACCAAACTACGACACCCAAGATATATTAATTTTTATTCAACACCTATTAAAATATATGAGCAGAACTATTTATCCTGCGTCTGCGTCATTAACTAGAACTCAAAGTTATTCCCACTCTCTTTTTTGGAGTGCCAAAAATGCAATTACACAACCTTAAGTAGAAATTTACTGTTATTTTCTGCTTCTCATAGCAAATACAGATATGCCCATATGTATACATTAATACAGATACAAATATAATACTTAAAAAGTGTTATACTTGACTAAAGTGGACATGAATTTGGTGTGCATACAGATACAAATCAAATATTACTAAAAATTACAAAAGAAATTAAATTAAACATAAAGTTGTGAAGGGTCATTCACATGTTTGTTGGATACTACATAAAAGTGTAAAGCACTATGTTACACGGACATGCATACAACACGACAAGGTAAGGACACGGCAACACGAGTAAGGCACCTATTTTGGTATGTCCAGTGTACTTTGGAGTGTCCGACACGACACGACCAACGTTTTTTGGAGTGTCCGTGCGTCCTACCAAGTCTTAATCTGAGCTGATTAAATTTGTGATTTATACTCCTAATAAAAGTAATGTCCTAATATGCAAATGTAGAACATGTATAAGTTAGATATGCATGAGCATGCTAACCTTTTTATGATACATAATATATATATACATTTTTATAAAAAGAAAGCATATGCATGATGCAAATGTGTATAAGTTCCACATTATGTTGCCATAAAGAGGTTATGCCAATACTTGATAGGAGGAAGTGTCAGTTCCAAAGGAGGAGGAAAGTCACTCCTCTCTATTCCAGCAGCACAAGTGAACAGCTGCACCTGCAGGAAGAAGAGAACAAGTGACAGTGCCTCCTTCTTACTCTTCTTCTTCTCCCCAGCATTCTCCATAAATCTATGCATTATCACTACTTTTCTGTTGGAGAACAGAGTCCTTGATTAGTTGCTGAACATCCACTTCTCTAGCCAGCTACATATACTCACTAAAGTGACACCAGCAAATCTCTTAGCCATATATATATTCTGTTGGAATACCAATATCCAGAATTGGTATACATATTAAAAATGCCACCATTTCATGACAATTAATGGCATCCACACTATGTAGAACCAACATGGTGTTTAGTGAAGTAAGTGCATGTATGTTGTTTGGTAGGGGATATGGAATGTATGAATGGAAATATAAATATATAATCTCAGATTTACATTTTAAAAAAAGAAAAAAAGGGTTATGCCGACTGGCAAATATAATATATAATGTATATCAAAACCCTTATCATCATGTAAAAATACCTTGTCATTACATCATAACTCTAAAATTATATGATCTTTGAGGGGTAAGTATGTACAGTACTAGATATCATCTTTGATTTGGCCCACATCTTCTAGAAGGCATTGCCGGATATAAAGTGTTGAGAACTAATAAAGGATTTAGTCCCACATTGGAAAAATGTAGTATGAAGAGGAGCTAGACTCCCTATAAGTAGTGGAGTAGCTAATCAATAAAAATACAACAATTATTATTCTCTACATGGTATCAGAGCCATAACCACAAAAAAAAAAAAAAAATTCAACCCCCCCTGCCCCGACGCACCCCCCCCCCCGCGACGCCCCTGCCGCCGACGACACCCCCTTGCTGCCCCCCCCTCCGCCCCCCCCCCCCCCCCCCCCCCACCCCCCCCCCCCCCCCCCCCCCCCCCCCCGCCCCCCTCCCCCCCCCCCCCCCCCCGCTGTCCCCCCCCTGACCCAGATGCCCCGCCCCCCCCCAACGACGCTACCCCCGACGCCCCCCCCCCTCTCTCTTCCGACCACATCTGCGCAAATCCTAATTTGCGAGCGCGATTATGTGGACGATTATTCGAAGACGGATGGCTGTCATATACTTTATTTGCACCTTCTGTTCCTAGATTACGTCCTCCGGAACTACAAATGCTTTATTTGTATTCCGTTTCGATCTGCAAATTAGGATCTACATGCGTGCGCCAGTGTTGGCCACGTTAGCAGCGCATTCATAAGGTCTCTGTTGGAGACTTTACATAAAGACGAAGACGACGACGAAGCCGACGAAGACGACGACGACGACAAAGCCGACAAAGCCGACGAAGACGACGACGACGAAGAATCACAGTTGAAGCCTCCATGGATTCGATCAGTGGTAAATTGACAGCAGAAGAGATGAAGGCCTTGGTTGATGATATTTTATCAAAAAGATTAACCGAGGCAACCCCACGTGTGATCCATACTGATGTGGATCCGTCATCCTACAAAATGGGAAAGCTGGACAAGCTGGAGACGAAGTTGGAAGGCACGTCCAACTACTTGAAATGGTCACGGCAGGCACTGCAGACGCTAAGGGACGAGGCTTGGTTGGCTACGTCAATGGCCAAACCAAGGCGCCAGCTGATCCCTCCTCAAAAGAGTTTGCTATTTGGGAAATTGTCAACAATGTTATGGCTGATGGTTGACAGCCTCCTTGACCTACCAGGTGTCGGGCAATGTAGAGGCAATGGAGGCTGCTGCTGATATATGGCAGACTTTGAAGGATATGTACTCAGGCTCCGGCAATCCTATGCGGGTATTCCAACTGCAGGATGAACTTGATAGGGTGGCCCAGGACGACCGTACCATCTCTGAGTACGCCGTACTGTTGAAGAAATACTGGTCTGATCTGGATCACTATGATCCTCTTGGGATGGAAGATGCACAAGTCGAACCAGCATTTGCGAAACATTTCCAAAAGTTCTTGGATTATATTTCGTGACAACGGATGATGAATTTCTTGAAGGGTCTTAACCCTGCATTTGAGCATAGAAGAAATGTACTCCTAGCACAGCCCATGCTTCCAACCTTGGAAGAAGCTGTAGAACCCTAGGGGGGGGGGGATGAATAGGGAAATAAAAATAACTAGTGCAACAGAAGCAATATATGACAAATAAAAGTAAAGAAAAAGAAGATCAAAACAAGATGTATCCTGGTATCCTCGCTTGAGGCAATCCAGTCCCGGAACTCTCTCCGGCTTAAATCCACTATTATATCAAATAGTACACACTAGTTTGGATCCGAAGAACTCGCCAACTTCAACACGAGTTTGGATCCGAAGACTCGCCAACTTCAACACACGAGTTTTCTTACGAAGGCTCGCCAACTTCAAACAAATGAGAAGAGAAACTTGTTGATCTTCTAACACGTGAAGATCAAATTTACAACTCTTAAATACTCTATCACTTTGGGAGAGGATGACAATTAAAAGCTTGGAAGAGTATTAATGGTGGAGCTCTTGGTTGTTGGAAAATTTATGGAAAGAGTTGGTGGAGAGCTCAAGAGAGAGAGAGAGAGAGCTTTCTTTTATAGAGAAACCAAGAGTGGGTGGCATTTAATGCTCTGGATACAGCCAGACCGGCATGCCGTCGGTATGCAACGGCATACCGTCGGTATACCGGTCAAATAGTAACGGTCATATTAATGACCGTTTGAGAGCATTAAATGCGGCCATTAATGCTAGTCAGAGCAATTCAAAAATCAAATTTATGAAACCCGGTATACCGTCGGTATGCCGCGGCATGTCGTTGGTATACCGACGTTTTGTCACAGCAAGTTTTGTGATGCTAAAAACGGTATACCGTCGGTATGCCGACAATTTGTCACAGCAACTTTTGGGTTGCTAAAAACGGTATACCTCCGGTATGCCGGAGCATGCCGTCGGTATGTCGACAATTTGTCACAGCAACTTTTGGGTTGCTAAAAACGGTATACCGCCGGTATGCCGGAGCATGCCGTTGGTATGCCGACAATTTGTCACAGCAACTTTCTGGACTACAAAAACGGTATACCGCCGGTATGCCGAAGCATGCCGCCGGTATGCCGCTCTGTAAGTAATTGATTTTTGCCTTGTTCTATTTACTTGTCATCCGTCCTTAGGTGTTTACAGATATACCTAGATTAAGTACAGACACGAAGACTCTAAGCAGGAGGATGCCGTCTTATGCAAGGAGCGCCGAAACTGCTTCAGTCTTCGATGTAAAAGATGGTTGCACTTGAACAGAAGGACTTTATGTAGTAGAGCTTCTGAGAATATTTGAATCTGAAGATACAGAAAACTAAACTACGAAGATGCTGTTAATAATCAAAATAAAATGTGCCAACAATCTCCCCATTTTGATAATTGACAAAATAGTGAGATAGAATCTTCAGGGAGTAGCTCCCCCGTAGGTAGACAACCCCCTCAATACGTTTTCTCCCCCTTTGTCACTTAGTCAAAGATGGGAAAAATAGTAATAATAAAAAAAAGAATAAGGATAAGAGCATAGAATAAAAAGCATGTATTTATATATAGAAGTGAAAGCTTAATACATGCACGCTGGTCATACTACAAAAGACAATTAAAAAGACTCTCCCGAACGAGAGTTTGGTAACAAGAGACAGACATAAACCAAGTCCCCTAGGACTGCAAAATACTAGATCCAACCACACAAAGGTCCCCGAAGGACCGCAAAAGACAGAACATAAAAAAAACACACAAAACGAAAACACGCATTATTCGAGACCATCATCCAAAGAGAAGCCACCCCTAATCGTCCGCCGGATCGTCCCCACCATCCTGAGCTTGTTGAAAGGCGCCGTAAGGATCAATGTCGTCCGGGTACATGAACCCATAGGCATTGGGATCGGAGAAGCGCGGAGCCTGGTACATTGGATCTTGGAGATTCAGATCCAGAAACATGTCCCGGTCCTGAATAGTGCGCTGGATAAAATATGCTTGATCATGAAAGCGGGTCTGAATCAGATTTTCAAGGCCACGAGTATGAGCCCTCATCTGTTCCTCTGCCTAGGCCATCCGCATGTCGAAGTACTGCTGAGTCAACGGCATATATCAGCCGGAGGCAGGAGGAGTAGATGTGGGAGCAGCAGGAGTGGAAGCTGGTGGCTCTTGGGAAGAAGAGGCATGCGAAGTGGAGGCACCACTAGAGTAGCGGGAAACATCGAGATAGGAAGGGACGCCATCCGAGGAGCAGAGGGAGAGATCAACTTGCTTGGCTTCCAGAAGGAGAGTAATGAGGGAGCCATAGTAAAGGTTCTGCTTTCCCGCTGGCAAGACACGCCTGAAGAGAAGAAGGAGAGTCTTCGGGAAGGAGAAGGACTTCCTTGCATAAAGGTAATACATGCACACCAGGGCATCACCGGTAATGGCGTCGTAGTTTTCGCCCTTAGGAAAGAGTGTGTGACACACAATCCTATGGAGCTCGTAGTAAAACGGCTCCAGCTGTGCGGAAAGGGCCGGGATAGCAGGAGGGTTGGGGCCCTTGCAGATGATGTAGCAGAACTCGTCGAAGGGGGACGCCGTCGAAGAGTGAAGAGCGGCCAAAGACGGTAGAGCTTCGCCTCTGTCAGGGATGCCGAGGATGTTGCCGATATCCCGAGATGTGAGACGAAAATGGCGATCGTTGACCATTGACTGTATGGCCTCGTCGTCCGGGACCAAGTTGCTAGAATAGACGGACGGCGGCGGGATAGACGAGAATCTGACGTCGAAGGAGGCAAGAGAGTCCGGCCTCGTCAAAAGAGAGACATGACCGGGAAAGAGATTCCAATTGATTGCTCGGCCCTTGAAGACATTATGATGAACGAAGTGTTGGAACCATGTCCGTCGCCAAGGATGAGGTAAAGACCCGCTGGTCATACCCGTGAGGTTGAGCCACCCTGATGAAAGGGTTGAAGAAGGTGGAGGAGGAGCGGGGACGCTTCGGATTGGCCATGGAGGAAGGTTAGGGTTTTGGGATGATGAGAGAAGAGATAGAAGAAATAGGGTTTTAATAGAGAAGGAGGAAGATGAAAGGATGGAGTTTGAAATGGGAGGGTGGGTTGGGAACGGTTGTAGAGGGAAGTAATGGGGGGATATGAAAGGTTAGTAGGTTGGAAATGATGAAAGAGGAGTAAAAGAGGAGTAATGGAGGATGTGAAGAGATGGGTAATAAATGAGATGGGATGTTATGAGAGAAAAAGATGAGAGGGTAATTAATAGGGAAGTGATGGATGAGAAAGAATTAAATGAGTTGAGAAGGATAAAGAGAAGAGAATATAGGTGGCCCAGATCTGGATTTGAAGTCCTGTCCGCTGCGATCCGGCATACCGTCGGTATGCCGACGTATACCGACGGTATGCCGAGTTTCGAGACAGAACCTAATTCTGAATCGAAAAACGGTATGCCGCCGGTATACCGCTGTATACCGTCGGTGTGCCGGCCAAGAAGAGTTACGGGTCAAAGGATAAAATGCCTAATTCTTGGCAAAGAAGTGAAGCGATCTTTCGGGAGCGGTTTGGTGAAAATATCGGCTAACTGATAAGTAGTATCATAAATTCAAGACGAATATCTCCCTTTTGTTGATGGTCACGAAGAAAATGGTGTCTAATTTTAATGTGCTTCGTGCGTGAGTGACAAATCGAGTTTTTCGTGAGATTGATTGAGCTAGTGTTATCACATTTAATAGGGGTGCAAGAATAAGAAATGCCATAATCTAAAAGTGTTTGTGACATCCAAAGAATTTGTGCACAACAGCAAACCAGCCGCAATATACTCGGCCTCAGTGGTTGAAAGAGCAACAGAATTTTATTTCTTACTAAACCACGATACCAAAGACTTCCTGAGGAATTGACATGTGCCACTAGTGCTCTTTCGGTCAATCTTGCATCCGGCAAAATCCGCATCCGAAAAGCCGTGAAGCTCGAAGGATGAGGATTTCGGATACCAAAGACCCATGTTAATGGTGCCTTTGAGATAACGAAAAATGCGCTTAACGGCACACAAGTGTGATTCCTTTGGATTGGCTTGATATCGTGCACACAAGCAAACACTAAACATGATATCAGGACGGCTAGCAGTTAAATAGAGTAAACTACTGATCATACCTCTATACTTACGAATGTCGACCGATGTGTCGTCTTCATCATTGTCAAGCTTTGTCGTTGTGGCCATAGGAGTCCTCATTGATTTGGATGAGTCGAGGTCGAAACGCTTGAGGAGGTCCTTTGTATATTTCGCTTGATTGATGAAGGTTCCTTTGGGTCCTTGTTTGATTTGTAACCCCAAAAAGAAGGAAAGCTCACCCATCATACTCATTTCAAATTCCTGCATAACTTTAGCAAATTCTACACAAAGTGTTGTTAGTAGAACCAAAAATAATATCATCGACATAAATTTGAACCAATAAGAGAGTGCCATTATGGGATTTAATAAAAAGTGTTGTGTCAACTTTCCCTTTGAAAAATTGTGAGAAACAAGAAAGGAGCTAAGGCGCTCATACCAAGCACGGGGAGCTTGTTTGAGGCCATAAAGGGCTTTTGGAGTTTGAACACGTGATTAGGAATTGAAAATCTTCAAAGCCGGGAGGTTGTTTAACATAAACTTCTCTTTAATATACCGTTCAGAAAAGCACTCTTAACATCCATTTGAAAGAGCTTAAAGTCATTAAAACAACAAAAGCACAAAGCATACGAATGGATTCAAGACGTGCAACCGGAGCATAGGTTTCGTCGTAGTCAATGCCTTCCTCTTGGTTATAGCCTTGAGCAACCAATCGGGCCTTGTTACCAGTCACCAACCCATCTTCATTAAGTTTGTTGCGAAACACCCATTTTGTTCCAATAATGGGATGATTGCTAGGTTTTGGGACAAGTTCCCAAACCTTGCTTCGCTCAAATTGATTTAGCTCCTCTTGCATAGCTATCATCCAAAATTCATCAAAAAAAGCATCATTAACATTTTTAGGCTCTATTTGAGAGATAAAAGCCACGTTTGTACAAAGATCACGAGTGGCAGATCTAGTGCTAACACTGGAGGAAGGATCCCCAATGATAAGCTTCTTAGGATGATTGGTGACAAATCTTCATTCTTTTGGGAGATCCTTTTGAGGAGGCTCGAGAGGAGGAGACTCTTTTGATGGAGTCACAACTTCATTGTTAGATGAAGAAGGACGATCTTCAATAGAGGAGTTCTCCAACCCAAACGAGATGTCATCAATATCCTCGGAAGAGGAGAATGTAGAAGAGTTGAGTTCATTAAAAGAGACATTGATTGACTCTTCGACAACAAGACTTCTTTATTAAAAATACGAAAACCTTTACTATGAGTAGAGTATCCAAGGAATATTCCTTCATAGGCTTTTTCTTCAAACTTGCCTAGGTTATCCTTGGTATTCAAGATAAAACAATTGCAACCAAAAACTTTAAAATATTCAATAGAGAGAATTTTGTCAAACCAAAGCTCATAAGGAGTCTTCTTAGAAATAGGTCTAATCAAGACCCTATTTATAACATGACATGTCGTGTTAACGGCTTCCGCCCAAAAATATTGGGGGAGCTTATATTGGTTTAACATAACCCGGGCCATATCGCCAAGGGTTCTATTCTTTCTCTCCATAACTCTATTTTGTTGAGGAGTTCGTGGACAAGCAAAATCATGTCCAAAACCATTCTTTTCACAAAATCTTTTGAAATCGGCATTATCAAATTCTCCTCCATGATCACTTCTAATTTTGTTAATAGAAAAACCTTTCTCATTTTGAACACGTTTACAAAAGCCAACAAATTCACGAAAAGTATCACTTTTGCAAGCAAGAAAAATAACCCAAGTGAATCTCGAAAAATCATCAACTAAAACAAAAGCATAAAGCTTGTCTCCAAGGCTAGCAACTCTACTAGGACCAAAAAGATCCATATGGATAAGTTGAAGAGGTCTAGAAGTACTCACAGAGTTGATTGATTTGAAAGAAGACTTAGTTAACTTACTCTTCTCGCATTCTTCACACACCATATCCTTTTTGAACGGGATACTTGGGAGTCCTCTTACGAGCTTCTTTGTAGCAAGACGAGAGATGGTATCCATGTTGGCGTGTCCAAGCCTCATGTGCCAAAGCCAACTCTCATCGTATTTAGCAACTAAGCACCTGTCATTGTTAGTGTCTTCAACAAGATATAAAACATAGATATTGTTTTCTCTAATGCCTTCATAAACAATAGATCCATTAGAGCTGTCGGTAATGAAGCATTTGAGCTTAACAAATTTGATATCATAACCATTATCAGTAAGATGACTAATACTAAGAAGATTGTGTTTAAGATTAGTAACAAGACACACATTCTTAATACAAGGATAAGGAGGGGAACCTATATTACCATTCCCTATAATGTGGCCTTTAAGATTGTAACCAAAAGAGACGTGTCCTTCCTTCTTCATCGATAGCGTTGTAAATAATGAAGCATCCCCGGTCATGTGCCGTGAACAACCGCTATCGAGAATCCACTTGCTTCTAGCATGAGAAGGACTCTTCACCTATAACATAAGTTGAAGATGAACATTTTGGTACCCATGATCTTATGGGTCCTTGAGTGTTAGTCTTAGGAACCCACATAAAAACTTTCTTGTCAATAAGTTTCCTTGTATGACAATAATTCATCGTATGTCCATGCAAGCCACAGTAATTGCAAATCATAGAGGATTTAGAAGAAGAAATGTGAGAATCACGCATATGTGAATCTCTAGTGCGAGGAGCTCTAGTATTAGTATTATGATGATGATAATAAAAAGCATGATGCGAAGTATTTTTCTTAACAAAAGGTCCGTTCCTTGTGTTAGAGAAGGATTTGTGTGTAGTGTTCATGTAAGAAGTATGCCTAGCATTGTGATGAGTGTGGAGGTGTCTAGGAGCATGCATGTGAGTGGTGTTCTTATTACCTAATTTCTTACTCTGTAGAAGAAGATCATTATACTTAATAGAAGTGTCATATTCTCTTCTATTAGCATCTTGAACTTTGTGCATAGCAGATTCATAAGAGCTTCTCATAGATTGAATCTCATCATCCTTTTTCTTGATGGTGTCAAGAGATTCTTGAAACTTGAGTCGCAAAGACTCTATTTCATCCGTGTCAAAGGCAGGGGATTTTCCCTTTACATCAATAATGATGCTTGAGAGTCTTTCTACTTCTAGTTGAAGAGCATCAATCTCTTTTAGAGATTTATTATATTTATTCCTAACACCTTTGTGCTCTTCATACAATTCAAGGATAGCTTTCTCCAAATCATCATAAGTAAGAGTATTTAGGGAGAGATCATCAAGTACCTCATCGGTTGCCATGAGACAAACGTTGGCGTTGTGTTTGCACTCTTTGTCGTTGTCGGAGTCGCTTGCGTCACTCTCACACCAAATGCTTGTGTTGGCGAATTTCCTGGAGGACGAGCTTCCCTTGCTAGGCTTCTCGTACTTGCTTGAGTCTTTTCTTATCATCGGACAGTCCCTCTTGATGTGTCCGGGTCTTCTGTATTGATAGCACGTCGGATCTTCTTCATTGTCCCGTCTGAAGCGGTTGGCTTTGTTGAATTTAAAGAACTTCCGAAAGTGCTTAGCTGTGAGAGCTATTTCTTCATCGTCGTCCGACTCATTGTCGTCGGAGCTATCCTTGGAGTAGGACTTTGTAGCTTTGAGAGCAAGATATTTCTCCTTCTCTTTGGTCTTCTCCTTCTCCTTCTCTTATATGGAGGATTCCTCTTGATCCTTCATATCGAGCTCGTGAGTCATTAGCTTTCCCATGAGGGTCTCAAGGTTCATGACCGTCAGATCGTTCCCCTCAATGATTGCGGTAGCTTTAGGACTCCAAGCTTTCGTCAATCCTCTAAGAATTTTTCTGATCTTTTCATGAGCAGGATATTCCTTACCAAGAGAAGAGAGAGGATTAATAATATCACCAAAACGAGTAAACATGCAAGTAATAGATTCATCATGCTTCATTTTAAAAGACTCATATTCTTGCGTGAGTCTACTAATCTTGGATTTCTTCACTTGTGAAGTACCCTCGTGTGTGACTTCAAGTAACTTCCAAATCTCATTGGAAGTCTTGCAAGTAGAGATTCGGTTGAATTCACTACTGTCGAGAGCACAATCAAGAGCGTTCATTGCCTTGGCATCTCGACTCGCAAGCTTCTTGGTGTTTTCAGTAAGTATGTTCCGAAGGGTGTCAGAAGCAATATCCTCAATAACTCTGGAAGGAGTAGGAAGACCATTTATCACACAATCCCATAAATCGAAATCTATGGACTTCAGATAAATGCTCATCCTAATCTTCCAGTAGTTATAGTTGGTTCCATCAAATAGGGGAGGCCTATTTGTGGAGTGTCCTTCATTGTGGAAGGTGTTGATAATAGGGTTAGAGGCCATGGATCACTCAAAGGGTGTAAATCCAAATCAAGAGAACAAAGCTCTGATACCAATTGTAGAACCCTAGAGGGGGGTGAATAGGGAAATAAAAATAACTAGTGCAACAGAAGCAATATATGACAAATAAAAGTAAAGAGAAGGAAGATCAAACACAAGATGTATCCTGGTATCCTCGCTTGAGGCAATCAAGTCCCGGAACTCTCTTCGGCTTAAATTCACTATTATATCAAATAGTACACACGAGTTTGGATCCAAAGAACTCGCCAACTTCAACACGAGTTTGGATCCGAAGACTCGCCAACTTCAACACACGAGTTTTCTTACGAAGGCTCGCTAACTTCAAACAAATGAGAAGAGAAACTTGTTGATCTTCTAACACGTGAAGATCAAAATTTACAACTCTTAAATACTCTATCACTTTGGGAGAGGATGACAATTAAAAGCTTGGAAGAGTATTAATGGTGGAGCTCTTGGTTGTTGGAAAATTTATGGCAAGAGTTGGTGGAGAGCTCAAGAGAGAGAGAGAGAGAGCTTTCTTTTATAGAGAAACCAAGAGTGGGTGGCATTTAATGCTCTGGATACAGCCAGACCGGCATGCCGTCTGTATGCAGCGGCATACCGTCGGTATACCGGTCAAATAGTAACGGTTATATTAATGACCGTTTGAGAGCATTAAATGCGGCCATTAATGCTAGTCAGAGCAATTCAAAAATCAAATTTATGAAACCCGGTATACCGTCGGTATGCCGCGGCATGCCGTCGGTATACCGACGTTTTGTCACAGCAAGTTTTGTGATGCTAAAAACGGTATACCGCCGGTATGCCGGAGCATGCCGTAGGTATGCCGACAATTTGTCACAGCAACTTTTGGGTTGCTAAAAACGGTATACCTCCGGTATGCCGGAGCATGCCGTCGGTATGCCGACAATTTGTCACAGCAACTTTTGGGTTGCTAAAAATGGTATACCGCCGGTATGCCGGAGCATGCCGTCGGTATGCCGACAATTTGTCACAACAACTTTCTGGACTACAAAAACGGTATACCGCCGGTATGCCGAAGCATGCCGCCGGTATGCCGCTCTGTAAGTAATTGATTTTTGCCTTGTTCTATTTACTTGTCATCCGTCCTTAGGTGTTTACAGATATACCTAGATTAAGTACAGGCAGGAAGACTCTAAGCAGGAGGATGCCGTCTTATGCAAGGAGCGCCGGTAACTGCTTCAGTCTTCGATGTAAAAGATGGTTGCACTTGAACGGAAGGACTTTATGTAGTAGAGCTTCTGAGAATATTTGAATCTGAAGATGCAGAAAACTAAACTACGAAGATGCTGTTAATAATTAAAATAAAATGTGCCAACAGAAGCCATAGCTGCCATGGCACAAGAAGAGGCCAGATTGAAATTGATTCCCAACAAGGGCTCTTTTCAGGGGGAGCAAGCCGTTGTTGACAAGTCTGCCCTTGCCACCTTCAATCAGCCTTCCTCTGTAGCCGGTGTTTGTCACAACTGTGGTGACTCTGGGCATTACATCAGATTTTGTCCAAAATCCCTGTCGAGTGATCGTGGACGGGGCCACGGAGGACGTCGAGGTGGTAGAGGCGATTATACTGGAAGAAGGGGAAATTATTCTGGCGGCCACAAAGCGAATCTGGCGGAAGAAGGGGCGAACATCACCTGGCTGAGTTAACCCCTCTTGAGAAGGAGTTCCTCGCGAGGTTATGCAGCACGAAGCTGGGTTCGGACGGCAGTCATGGGGCGTCATCTTCCTCGGGGGATCCTATATCTTGTTTTGCCCATACCAGCACAGGTATTCCTGTGCGTGCTCTTGCGGCAGCTGTCCACCAACCAGGTTGGATTATGGACTCTGGGGCATCTCGCCATGTTACGGGGTCCCGCGGTGAGTTTTAGGACTATACTCACCTACCGACGCCGGAGAGCATTCAGACTGCTGATGGTAACTCCAGTCCTGTCATGGGTAAAGGCACTGTCGCATGCACCCCTTCTCTCACTCTCACCAATGTGTTACATGCTCCATCTTTTTCTGTCAATCTTCTTTCTATTAGTGCCATTATTCTTGATCTTAACTGAACAGTTTTCTTTGACATTCCTACGGTGACTTTTCAGGAGAAGGGGACAGGACGACGACTAGGGACTAACACATGGCATAAGGAGCTGTGGTACTTGGACTGGACTGGATAATGCATTGGTATCTCTGGTAGCAGACACACCACCTGAAGATTCACGGCACAGTGTAGAAGATGAATTGCTACTCCACCACCAGCGTGTCGGTCATTCTTCTTTTAAAATTATTAGTCGAATGTATCCGTCCTTATACCAAAGGACTAATAAAGAGAAGTTATTTTGTAATGCATGTGAGTTGGGTAAACATACCAGAAGTACGTATGTGGGTTCATGTCACGCCCCGCTCCCGTAGGAGCGATCGTCCTCGCTAAGGCGTGATGCCGCACGAGCCTAGATTGCGCTCATGCAAGGCAATTCCATAACGGCCGATTTTATCGGCGGCGACGGGATCGTCGCACAGAAGTCCCAAGCAGAAACGTTGAATACATTGCAGCGGAATATAAAGAAGAACGCATGAACACAAGTCATTCAAAAGAAACTCTTTTATTGATATTGAATGCAAGATTACATTTGTGGGCGCAAGGCCAATTTACAAGTCTCTCGTGCTCACTTTTCTCTCATTTACAAGTCACTCCGCTCTCTCTCATCTCTCGATACAATGCTTGAATCCAGCGGAAGCTTCGGAAGGCGATGTCCATACATTATGTCCTGTATAAGTCTTCAATCCACGCGGCCGCACGCTTCGAATCGCCAAGGAACTCCGTGCCTCGACGCATCCAAGCGAGCTCCGCGCCACGAGCTTCTACCTGTGCCTGCACATGAAACACTGTGTGGGTGTCAGTACCACTGTACTGGTGGAGTGAGCTTCTCGCCCACCCATACAAAACCAACACGTTCTTTTACTTTGTGCAGCTTAAACCCTTTCGATTGTCTTTCTAGTCTTGCCTTAGGATCAGTTTTAGGACCGGCGCCTTAGCGCAATCTTGTGTATCAGAACCATCCCGTGCTTACAATGTCAACGTTAACTCATACTTTATCTCTAGACCACTTCTTGTGCCAACAACGTTAACCTATCAAGTCGTGTTTGCCTTACGGCCAAAATCAGAGACGCAACTACACGAAAGACTCCATTTCCTTGCCTCTAGACCTTCCTCGTGCTTGCATTGTCGATGCACCGACTTATACCTGTCTTCCTAGCCAAACTTTGGGACGTAACGACTCGGTTGTGCCCAACAACTTAACACTCGACGCCACATCTCGTGCCGAAGCACATCGCCCTTGCCGTAGCCAAATCTTAGGCCCAGACATTGTGTCTTTTTAACTCATACATATTCAACTTAATCCAAAGACACCCACGCGGATTGCCGCCCGTGCCGACTCATCTATATGAAGGGTCACTGGCCTAACCAGCCATTTGGACGTAAAACTTACCATGTTAGTTTTATAACAATTATATTAAGTGTTTGTTATGGGATTGGCCTAACCAGCCGCCTTGGACGTAAAACTTACCATGTTAGTTTTATAACAATTATATTAAGTGTTTGTTATGGGATTGGCCTAACCAGCCGCCTTGGACGTAGCCTGGTAATACAGGACCCTTGCAACGCAGGTAGCGAGCCCCGATGCAAGTCCCCGTCTTACCGATCGCCTAACCAGCGTTGCCTATTACCCAGCTCGGCTACAACCAGTTTCTTCCTAGGCCGAGACGGTCCCGTGGCCCCGGAATTCCGCTCGAAGAAACTACCCCTTGTCGACAAGTTGTCCAAGTTCATAAGGGTTTACATGGTGTATTTTAGGATACCGTTGGGGCTTGTTATGTGATCAATTCATTTACTTGGTTGTTTTACTCTTTCCATTTTTTATACTTCCTTTGCAGAGCCCCTAACCAGGGTTGCCTCGGCGACTAACCATCGCTTAGACTTAACGTTCTTGAAACTCAGGGAACGGCTACTGCATAGCCTTCCAACTTAACTTGAATATAACGTGTTTCCTTAAGTATCGACCGACCGTGGATAACTTTCCACTGAACTAACCGTGGCTCGTGCCACTAAACCGACTCGTGTTCGACGCAACGCTGTCGCCCAAGTCATACTTCATATGACGGGCCTTGGGGTCGTGGGACTATTTATCTTGACAACTGCAGAATGAACGGGACAACACGTAGAATAACTTAGGTCGACCGGCATAACTTTGCCTAACTCACTCAAACCTACAACTTAACCCAAGGGACGAGCAAGGGCTATGCCAAGCCTTGCGGGACAGGACCGTGCATGCTTTAGTAAGCATTTGTGCGGACGACGCCTATGACTTAGGCTAACTCTCAGCTTTTGCACTGAAGACCAACTTTCCTTCTCCCAAGCCACGGGACGAAGGACCGAGTGTCATTTTCAAAGCACGTCGTGCACCAACTCTAAGCCGACCGTGGGACGTTTTCCATGTTCTAACTCATTTTGACCCGTCGGGATTATTCCCTTAGCTATGTGGATGCGTAGCTTTTATTATCAAGCCTAACTTGTGCAAGTTGAAAACACGATTTATTATGTGAAGGCAAAGATGAGGAGAGTTCACCGAAACTACCCCACCTGAGCGATGTCTCCGAGCAAGCCGTTGCAAGGCTAAGGCCGAACGCCGTCGGCGTTTCGATTCCTCCGATTGACTTTGCGGGACGGGGCACTACAGTTCAGGACATCGAAGTTCAGCGGCATTTGATATGATACATTCGGACGTATGGGGCCCTTGTCCTACAACCGATATTAACGGTTTTCGATGGTTCGTCACTTTTATTGATTGTCATACTCGCGTGACATGGGTCTACCTTATGAAGAATAAAAGTGACGTCTTTGAGGCGTTTCGTGACTTTCATCGCCGGGTAGAAACACAATATGGCACTAAAATTAAGTGCTTACGGTCTGACAATGGGACGGAGTATACAAATAAGCAGGTTGCTGAGTATTTATCCGCTCATGGAATACTACACCAAACTTCATGTGCCTACACACCGGCATAAAATGGTATGGCCGAACGGAAGAACAGACACCTGCTGGAGGTCGCACGGACGATCATGCTGGCTATGAATGTCCCGAAACACTTATAGGGGCAGGCGGTGTTAACGGCCTCTTATCTCATCAACAGAATGCCATCTCAGGTATTGGACTGGAAGACACCGTTGGAGATGCTTACTGGTGCAACCACGAACACTGTTCCACCGAAAGTATTTGGGTGTGTATGTTTTGTCCAAGATAATAGGCCAGGCGTTGGAAAACTGGATCCTAGAGCGATTAAATGTGTCTTTATCGGGTACACGGCAACTCAGAAGGGATACGCCTGTTGGAGCCTAGTTGAGCGGATGATGTTTGTAAGCATGGACGTTACATTCAGAGAACTGGAACCATATTATGCTTCGGATGACGGTTCGGCGTTTGGTGACACACCTAACACAAAGGGTGTTAGATGTGAGGAGGAGAAAATAAGCCTATCTGTGGTAGTCGGATCGGTCCCATGCCCGGTCGTGGAAAACTGGATGAAAGGGACAGAAAGCAGTGACTCCGATACAGAAGATGAAGAAGATACATATGTTAAACATGGGGAGCAGCAGACAATGGAAAATGAGCTCCAAGTCTACAGAAGAAGACAACAGAAGCCTAGTACTGTAAGCCCCCTGAATTTTAGGGCTGTTTTAAATTTTTCTAAATGAATTATTATCGATAAATATTTTATTTATTTAATTGTTTCGATCATTAATGTACCTTTCCATGACTTTGACTTCTGGAGCGTCAGGGATGCCAATCTCTGGAAACTCTCTTCACGAGTTTTGAAGTAGACAAGATTATCTTCGTTTTGATATATCCTGTCCCACTTGAATTCGTTCCCTTGTGCTCTTTTTGTATCGCGCAAGTTCGGGTCAACTTAGACCAATTAATCGTTGAATATTATTCCCACTTTTATTTTTGATCATCGTTTGTACGTTACCGTTGCTTTTAATTTAGGAGCACCAGATCAGCCATTTTCTCGAAACCAACTTCTCATAAATGATCTACTCGAGACGCTCTTCACCCATGACCTTTGTGTCCCACTCAGACACTCTATTTTGTGCTCCATTTCCTTCGCACAATTTTCGGTTTAATTTAGGACAATTAATTATCTACCGTAAAACCCGATTTATTTTCCAATTTAATTTCGGGACCCGACATCGATCCAACCTGTCAACCCAAAGTATGGACGTGGCCCACATGAAGCCTACTACCCACATGAAACTTGTGTCCTATTTATTGGAGTCCCCACATGTTATTTATTTACCCATGATTATAAATCCCTATTTTTAATTCAATTATTGCACCCGGTTCGATTTTGGCCCGACCCGGCTCGACCGAACCCGAACCCAAGATCCACGTTGCCCTTTCATGACTGCCCAAGTGCCCTACATAATTTCCCTATTTTTTTCCTATTTTAAATATCTATTTATTCTCTCTCTATTCTACAAATATCTCATTTAAAATATCTCTTATATATATATATATATATATATATATATATATATATATATATATATATATATATATATAAATATCCCTCACTCTCTCTCTCCTCACACCACCTCACCCCCTCACCCTCTCCCATCACCAGCAGGAACAACCCCCCTTTGGCCGACATCCTTTTTCACTCTCTCCCATTCAAATATCTCTCTCTATTCTCACCCTCTCTCATTTTATACACACACACACCCCCATACAAAAACACACACTCTCTCTTCCTCTCCACACAACTCATACACACACCAACTCCCCACTCCACCACCCGCACAGCCGACAGCCCCCTCCCCCTCACTGTCGACCCCCTCCTCCTTCTCCTCCTCCTCCTCCATTCTCTACTTCATCACCATCATAACATCATCACCACCATCACCTTCACCACCATAACGACCACCGCCACCGCGCCCTCGCCGTGCTCCGGCCTAGCCCGCCGCCAGGCCAGGCCGTGCGGCCACAGCAGCTGCAAACCGCAGCAGCAGCAGCGAGCCGCAGTGGCTGTCGCGCCACCCGCGCGCGTGCATGGGCGCGTGCCGTGCGCCACTTCGTGGCCGGCCCGCCCCCGCGAGCTCCCCCTCACCCGGGCGACCTCCGGCGAACCCCCATGGACCACCGCCATCCTCCCCGGCGCGACGAATAGGCTATTCGTGCGTTTTTCTCGAAATCCCGTCGGCGCGCGCGAGTTTGGAACTCAGAATTCGTGCTCCGTCGCAGCAAGTTCGTGCGGATTTTCTGGGAGATCCGACCGTTGGATCGGCGATCTCTTTGCTCCGTCGCAATCTTGGTATATCCATATTCACTTCCCTCAATTTTCGTCCGTTAATTATGTCGTTTGATACCTCAAAACTAGCCACCAAGTTGACGTTTTAAATTGAACTGTTTTTGGACAGTTTCGTGATGCCAACTTCGTGGGTTCGTATCTTCGTCGTCGCAGCTCCGTTTTGCGCGCCGTCAGTTCCGATGCACAGCTGGTATAACCCTCTTCCTACCTCCTTTAGGTTTCGTTTCATTATAAGCACGTTTGGTTGGTTGAATTCGACGCCAAAGTTGGCCGTCCGAATTCTTTAATTTGCACTTGTTAAATTCCATTTTTGAACCCGGGACTCCGGATTCAATTTCTGACACCACCAGTAGACTCGTGGCGTCGTTCTGGCATATTTTCATATAAAATTTGCTTGATTTGGAGAACGTCGGCCCTGGCACGCATTTCGGTGCAAAACGGGTCCCACTTTTCGAGTCAACGGGTCACTTTGAGATCGGCTCATCGGAATCCAATTCCGGATATACCGTTAAGTTCGTATCGTCATTCTGGACTCGTTGACATATAATTTGCTAAATTTTGAAGACATTTGCTCCGGCACGCATTTCGGTGCAAACCGGATACCAAGTGTCGCGTCAACGTATCATTTTGAGATCGGCACATCGGAATTCCATTTCGGACATACCGTTGGGTTCGTATCATCATTCTGGATTCGTGGACATATAATTTGCTAGGTTTTGTAGACTTCTATCCCGACACGTTTTTCGGTGCAAAGTATGTCCAACGACGGACATCATTTTGACCCGAAATTACCGTTTTGCCCCTGTGTCCAAATTGGACTTATGGGTAGGCTATCCTAGTTGATTTGACCGTTCTGGACATGTTGGTGATATTTATTTTATCATCCGACAACATCTGTAGATTTTGATTATGTATTATCCTTAATTTATAATTAATTATTTTTCTAGATATTGTTACTTTCTGGTTTTGAATTTTATATATATTTTAATTGCTGTAAAAATCTTGAAAAAATGGTATTTAAATATTATGTTAATTTAGCTAATTTATTATAATTTTTATAGCATTTAATAAGTACTTTTGGTATTTTATAAAAATAGGAAAACAGAACTCATTTTCAGTATATTTATGTTTGCTGATTTTTAATAAATACTTATGAGGGGTTTATAAATCCCAAAAAAATTAGTATAAATTTCTATAATTAACAAGGATCATTTTAGTACTTTATTTTATATATATTTGAGCTTTTTGTCTATCTCTAAAATTGTTGGAACTTAGTGTACCGTTTGATTTATTTATTGAGTAGTTACAACTTGCAAGTTTTGCGTTGATTTGAGTTGTTATAGTATTGGACCTCACCCCGCACTAGTGTAAAGACCCTAGAGAGTTAGTTTGTGTATAGTGGCACTTCACATTAGACTTTTATGCTAGGTCCCCACTTGGCTAGTATCCAGTTAGGAGTCGTGTCACACCACTAGTGATATCTTGATCATAGCTTAGAACTGAGTTTGTATGTCATTATTGACAGGACACCGGACATCTATATCTTCGTACTAGTATTCTTGCTTTGCTCGAGGCAAGTACATCTACACACTCATTTACTGTCTTTTAATGCTAGAACATGTATTAACCCTGTTAAAATACTGCTTTCTGAATAACTGCAAGTTAAATCTTCACATGTTACATTAAATTGGTCCCTACCATGCTTAGAACAGTTATCATATCTTCACATGTTCCTTACTGGTTCTCAGTACATGTTTTACTATGCTTTATACTACTCAGAGTATTCACATGTTTCATATTGTTCCCAGTACCGGCTATGCTTATATTACTCCCAGTGTCTCTCACATGTTTTTACTGTTCTCGTATCTCTCACATGATAGAATATGGGTTATGGGGAAACTGATAGTAGTGTACGTGATCATGACCCCCCTACAGTAGCGAGCGAGGTCGCATTTATATGCATACCTTGCCGCAGGCCATTACCTCGCATATCTGTACGGATGTACCCGCATATCTGTATGGATGTACACCTATGCTTGTTAACTTGTACGTATGTACATTTCATTATGTGCCCCAGCACATTGTACATCTATTGACCGATTACGTACCTGCTACAGTTTTAAACATTACATATACATCTGTCTCTATGACATATGTATCCTTGCCATGATAGATTATGAGATATACCATGATTCCAGATATGCCATGTTCCCTGTGTTACTATGATACTGTGATCCCAGTTGTACCATGCGGCCATGTTTTCCAGTATTCCCTGTTTTATAGACTTATCACACCATGTTTCTTGTTGTACATCTCTTTCATTATATGTTCAGTACTTTAGTTGTAGAGGTTGTACTTGCTCCCGTCCTGACAGGATAACGTTGTAGGTTCACTTTTCGAGAAGGAAATGTTGTGTTACATGTTATGGTACTGCATTGAGGACCTGGCCTTAGCTCCAGAAGAGGCCCCAGCGGGAAACCTTGCTTAGTTATCTTTTCATGTGTTTTGAGACTTAGACTTTGTCTGTACTTATATTTGGATACTGGACTTTGTCTCCAGTTAGATACTTTGGAAGTGTATTATTTAGTATGTACTTGTTTACCTTCGCTTATAGATGCTGTGTTGTGATGAACTTTAAATATGGTTTTAGAACTGTTAGCTGCTTAGATTCTTTATTGTCTATTCTTAGAACAGCTTACTACGTTTTGACCAAGCGTAGGCTGGACATGGCTCGGCCCGGCCCAACAATTTGGGTAACGGGTCATGACAAGTACTATGCCTATACCGTGCCCTGTGCCTACTGTACCAAGTCCCTCGTCTACTCCTTCTCCAACTCTTGAAGATGTTGCCCCCGCACAGAATCAATCTGATTCTGATGCGGATCTCTCTGACTCTGATGGTATGATCTCTCCACCACCTATTGCTCCCTTAAGGAGATCTTCTCGCATCAATACGGGTAAGGCTCCTAGTCGTTTTGATGATTATGAACATGATATTGCCAACTACCTGTCTTATTCTAACATTTTTTCAAATTATCGATCCTTCATTGCATCATTAGACTCTACTTCGTTGCCCAAAGTTGGCAGGAAGCAAAGAAAGATTCAAGGTGGAAATCTGCAATGATGGAAGAACTTGGGGTACTGGAGAAAAATAAGACATGGGAGCTGGTTCCATTACCCAAAGAGAAGAAAACTGTGGGATGCAAATGATTGTACACAGTAAAGAAGACGTTAGAAGGAAAGGTGGAACGATACAAGGCGAGGTTGGTTGCAAAGGGATACACACAATCATATGACATCGACTATGATGAGACGTTTGCTCCAGTAGCAAAAATGAGCACCGTAAGAACTCTGGTCTCTATTGCAGCAAACTATGGGTGGAAGCTATACCAATTAGATGTAAAGAATGTATTTCTCCATGGGGACCTATAAGAAGAAGTGTACATGGAACTCCCGCCAGGGTGCTATGCTACAGAATCAGACGGAGGGACGTCGCATGAAAAAGTATGCAAACTAAAGAAGTCGCTATATGGGCTCAAGCAATCTCCTCGAACCTGGTTTGACAGATTCAGAAAGGCTGTTACAGGCATGGGATACCATCAAGCAAATGCAGATCATACGATCTTTCTTCAGCATGCAAGAGGCCACATCACTATACTTGCTGTATACGTGGATGATATAGTAATCACAAGTAATGATGAAGTCGAGATCGCTAAGCTGAAGTCAAAACTCGCGAAGGAGTTTGAAGTGAAGGATTTAGGAGCGATGAGGTACTTTCTAGGTATCGAGGTGTGTGAAGGCGAACAAGAAATTGTTCTCTCACAGAGAAAATACACACTAGATCTGCTGAAGGCGACAGGGATGCTGGGATGCAAAGCAGCAGTCACTCCAATTGACCAGAAGTGCAAGTTGGGAGCATAAGCAGGAGAGCCAGTTGATCGTGAAAGATATCAACGACTTGTAGGAAGATTGATTTATCTGGGGCACACTCGCCCAGATATCTCATTTGCGGTGAGTGTAGTAAGTCGCTACATGCATGATTCAAGAACGGGTTATATGGATGCAGTGTTTCAGATCTTGAGATATCTGAAAGGGGCGCCGAAAAAAGGGCTATGGTTCAAGAAGAATGGATGTATAGAAGTTGAGGGATACTGCGATGCAGACTGGACGAGCTGCATAGACGATAGAAGGTCTACCACGGGATATTGTGTCTTTGTAGGAGAAAACTTGGTCTTATGGAGAAGCAAGAAACAGTCAGTGGTAGCACGATCTACAGCTGAAGCAGAATACAGAGCAATGGCCTTAGGAGTGTCGAAATTATTGTGGGTGAAAGCGTTGCTAACAGAGTTGAAGCTGGACAAGGGAGCACCGTTACGTCTTCTGAGCGATAGTCAAGCTGCAATAAGTATAGCTAACAATCCAGTTCAGCACGACAGAACGAAGCACATCGAGATCGATCGATTCTTCATCAAAGAGAAGCTAGAACAAGGGATACTGAAGATTGATCATGTTCGCTCAGAAGAACAAGTGGCAGACTGTTTGACTAAGGGTCTTAGTTCATTAAGCCTGTCGAAGCTATGTAACAAGATGGGAATGATTAATATCTATCGCCCATCTTGAGGGGGAGTGTTGAGAACTAATAAGGGATTTAGTCCCACATTGAAAAAATGTAGTATGAAGAGGAGCTAGACTCCCTATAAGTAGTGGAGTAGCCAATCAATAAAAATACAACAATTATTATTCTCTACATAAAGCATTTTTCTACACATCTTGGGTTAATTTGTCCACTGTACATTTTTTCTTTGATAAAGAAATAGGAATAGGACACTGCTTTCTCTTTTAATTGAACAAGTAGGTACATTTTTTAATAAGTTGGATGAGTATCCATGTAATTTATAATTAGATTATACAATTTCTTCTCATTAGGAGACCTTGTTTAAAAAGAAGTGGGCGACTTGGTGAAGAGGGATAAAGCCTTGTTCTATTCTAAAACAAACAACCAAATTAAGAGCAAACTGTGAGTCATCTCATTTAATTTGCCAGAAAATTTTCTATGGCATGCCAAAGTTTTGCGAAATTGGCTTGAGGAGGTCAATTAGACATGAGGTCTCGATACACACCAGACCGTCAGTTGTAACCTCTGCGAGAAGCACGTCCGTCTAGCATACTGGCTGCATTTAATTTTCTTTTTTTAAATCCAAAATAATATAATTGTTCTAGAGTGCAACTAGGGGCGAGTGCATCGATGTACCCTCAATCTAGACTTGTACGATATCACGCCTATTGGCCACTTATCGATTCGCTAGAATCGAGATGTGACACTAATGCACCTTATATTTACAAGACAATAAATGGTAGCTCAAATCAGGGCCGGCCTTGAGTTAGTGGGGACCCTAGACAAATTTTTAAAATGGGGCCCATATATAATATAAAAAAAATTGAACTAAAAATGATACAGCCAAGGCTAGAACGTAGGACCTCTTATGTACAAGTATAACAAACTACCACTACACCACAAATATTTTGTGATAAAGGAGAATCATATTATATATTAGTTCTATTTTCAATATAAGATTACTAATATATATATACATTTAAATTAATTTTTTTGGCCCCCAAATTTCATGGGGTAGACGGTCGTCCTGGCCGCCCTGGGCCAGGGCCGGCCCTGGCTCAAATATTGACTCACACACTTGGAGTCTGCCTCAACATGAAATAGTGTGTGTTAGATTGATTAGATTATCTTAGATTGATTAGATATGATTAGATTAGATTAGATTGATTAGATTATATTTGTAATATAAATATGGCCCATAAGCCCAAGTGTAGACACTATATATATTGTACCAAACCCTAGCAATGAATCAAGGCATTATTATTTCCTACATGGTATCAGAGCCTCCAAAACAAAAACCCTAAAACCCTAGCCGCCGTCTCCGCCGACTGCGCCCGTCCGCGCGCCCGCCGACTGCGTCCGTCCGCTCGTCCGTCCGCCCGACTGCGCACGTCCGACGTTCGCCGACTGCGAACCGACCACACCTGCCCGTCCGCCCGCGCCCGACTGCGCACATCCGCCGTTCGCCGACTGCGCACGTTCGTCGACTGCGAACCGACCGCGCCATCCCGTCCGCGCCGACTGGCGGTGGCGGTGCACACAACCCAAATTATCCTAATCCAAAGGATCCATATTTTCTGAGTTCTGCTGATCAACCAGGAAATATCATTACTCCTATTATTTTTCGTGGACCGAAGTATGCTGAGTGGTCTCGGTCGATACGTCTCTCCCTGATGTCTAGGCGAAAGATCACCTTTCTGGAAGGTACTGAAGTCAAACCTATTAATGATGCTAGCAAATTGCTTGATTGGAGATGCGTGCAAGCACTATTGGTTCAATGGGTTCTTAATACCATTGATCTGTCTCTGAAGAAATCTTTGCCGTACTTTGAGGAGCTTTCTCCATTGTGGAACTTGTTGGAGAAAAGATTTGTTGTTAGCAATGGCACTCGGAAGCAACAAATTAAGGTGGCATTGGCTGAGTGCAAACAAACGGCTTCGATGTCTGTGGAAACCTACTTTGGAAATTTGCAGTCTTTGTGGGATGAACAAGCTGCTTATTTTCCATTGCCTACTTGTACCTGTGGTGAACTTGCTGCAACGCTACAGGCTATGAGGGATGAAGACCACTTTCAGGACTTTATGTATGGGTTGAATGCTGAGTTGTATGGTCATACACGATCTAATCTTCTGGCTCAGGATCCTCAACCAAGTTTAGATCCGGCATACCAGGAAGTCCGTGAGGAAGAGGATATGCGAAAATCTCAGGTCCCATCCGCTACTGAGGAGGTGATGGCGCTGGCTATCAAGACTTCACCTCGTATTTCTAGTAGTAGAACCTCAGATCCCAGGGACAAATCAGGTATGATCTGTACTCATTGCAAGAAAACAGGTCATGATGTTGCAACTTGCTTTGCCAAGATTGGCTATCCAGAGTAGTGGGAGACTCGTCCTCGGCGTGAGGGCGGACGTGGTGCTGGTGGTGGAAGAGTTCCGGCACCACAGCAAAGACGTGATGGGGGACACGGTGCTGGTGGCGCAGGGGTTGTTCATCATGTTGCCGTTGCTGGTCATGGTGTCCCTGCTGGTCTTGCCGGGAGGTCGGCAGATATGATGCATGAAGGGTATCCTTCACCACTCTCAGGTGAACAATGACAGAAACTGATGAGCTTGTTGGGTAACGACAATCCTTCCAACCCTGGTCCTTCCAACTCTGATCGTCTGATGGGTAAGCCTTCTTCTGTCACTTGGATATTCGATACTGGGGCTACTCTTCATGCGACAGGCTCTCGTGACTGTTTAGTTGATTACTTTGAGGGTCCTGTTTGTCCTGTGATTTTGCCTGATGGGAGCACTATTGAGGCTGTTCTGAGAGGCAAAGTATTTTTGACTGCCTCGTTGGTGTTGACGGATGTTCTTTACGTTCCGACATTGACTTGCAACTTGATCTCTGTCTCACAATTGATTGGTGCCAGAAATTATGATATGTTATTTACTCCTGATTTGTGTTTTGTTCAGGATCGAAGTACGAGGATGGTGATTGGAGCAGGCGAACAAAGGGGTGGACTTTACTTCTTGGGGGAGGTTCCAGCTTCTTTGGCTTCGGTGATCCTGGCATGCAAAGAGAGTAATTCCGAGGTTTGGCATAGTAGACTGGGGCATCCTTCAGATAAAGTAATGTAGACTTTACCTTTTCTCTCTGGTAGTAGTGTGTTTTCTCATACGGCTTGTGATATCTGTCATCAAGCTAAACAGACTCGTGATGCCTTTCCTGATAGTAGTAGTCGTGCTTTGAGATGCTTTGAACTTATCCACTGTGATCTGTGGGGACCATATCGTGTTCCATCATCTAATGGGGCACGGTATTTTTTGACTTTGGTGGATGATTTTTCTAGAGCTGTTTGGGTCGTTTTATTGACAGATAAGTGTGCTGTCTATTCTGTGTTTCTTAAATTTATTGCTATGGTGAAGCGACAGTTTGGGGCTGATATACGTCGAGTGCGGAGTGACAATGGCACTGAATTTACTTGTTTACGAGATTATTTTCATCTCAAGGTATATTGTTCCAAACATCCTGTGTTGGGACACCTCAACAGAATGGAAGGGTGGAAAGAAAATATCGACATATTTTAAATGTCGTCAGGGTCTTGCGATTTCAGGGTTCTCTTTCCGTGGATTTTTGGGGGGAATGTGTTCTGGGTGCATGTTATTTGATAAATAGGACCCCTTCTAGTATCTTGCATTTTAAGTCTCCGTATGAAGTTTTATATGGTTCGGCTCATTCGTATGATCATCTCCGTATTTTTGGTTGTCTGTGCTATGCGTATGATTTGAAATTCCGACATGATAAATTTGCTAGCAGGAGCAGAAAATGTATCTTTGTTGGGTATCCACTTGATAAAAAGGGATGGAAACTGTATGATTTGGAGACTGGTGAATTTTTTGTGTCCAAATTCAATAAACCCCCAAAAAGCACAACCTCAAAGTTCTACTCCAAAGTGGGTAGGATTCAAGAAGGCCACAATCAGAGTTTCAAATTGAAGGAGAACTGAGCTCATCCACGATTCAGGTGGATGATTTGCGCACAACCTTGAGGACCGTAACTTGGCAGTCTCAATAATGCAACCATTGAGCAGGTTATCATCATGCTAGGCTCGGTGCAGATAGATAGACAGAACTCACAAAATGAGGGTGCGTTGTTTTTTCATGTACAAGGGATAGACACAACTCACAAAATGAGGGTGCGTTGTTTTTTCATGTACAAGGGATATCAGAGGAGGGGGGGATCCAATGCAACAAAGCACCACCAGCGACTGGCCAACCCAGCCGGATAATCAACCGGAGTGTCCGGGCTATGTCAGTGCCAGGTTCAGTCGACAACCGACTATTATCCAACCAAAATTTATTAATAATACTAAAAGTCTACAGCCATCAGAACCAATATACTACTACTTAATAATCCTCTTTACAACTATTACCAATATCCAAACTCACTATGTTACAAAACTAAAAGTTTTACCCGAACCAAACTAATATTAATATATTCTTTTTTTCTTTCTTTTTTCTCACTCCTATTGATCCAATTAACCTGCAGGAATTGTTCTTCCAATTGATGTATGTCCATCAGCTGAATAGTATGTAGCTTCAACTTAGCTTTCTTTTCTTATATGCCTGCGAGCACCAAGACCAACCAAGCGAAGAAACCAAACAATGATATATGTAACAAATAATGCAAGAACAAAGTAAAGAACACACCAATATGGTAACACAGTTTGGCGAAGCCTATGTCTGCGGAGTAGCAAGAACTACTCAATATCACTCTAGTAATGGATGTTACAAAGGTACAAGAGAGTTCTCAAACTCTCACAAATGGAAGCTCACACTACAAAGCTTCTTACAATCAATTGTTTCTCTCAACAATATTACAACTTTCAAACACTTGATATCTCAAATGTCTTTATTGTGGCTCCTCATATAGCCAAGGATATGGCTATCCCAAACGCCTGTATTAAACCGTTGATTAATGCAATACATTGCATTAATCTTATTGTTGGAAAATGTGGATGTATATTTGTTATAATAATAATAACAATTTTTTCTATCAACGAATCTATGAAAAGGTGTACGAATCTTTTCATTGGAAAAGGTGTACGAATCTATTTATTGGAAATGTGTGCCCTTTCCATCGTGTCTCTTTATTTATATAAATACACATGTGTTTGGAGTATTCAAGCATTCATTTAATTCATCCATATTGCATTAGTTAGTCTAAGAGAGAGACAATCAACTTTGCTTCGACGAGTTCCTACGGTGTGAAGTGCTACTACCGAAGGAAAGAACCGTTGTATCCTGGGAGACTAATCGCCATTAAACCGTAAGCACCAGTGCGGGACGAATATTACCTTAAGGACATTGAACCAAGTTCAAGCCTCGGTATCATCTTATTTATTTTACTTATATTTTAATTTCAAAGTCTAAATACAGAGTTTAAGAATTTCTACTAACAAACTTAAGACAATATTTATAGAATTTTTATACTCTGTATTTGGTTCGGAAAAAAAAAAGTTTAGAGATTTCTTGTTAGTATTTTTCGTTCTTACACTACCAGAATAGGCTGAATTAGCGACGTCCAAAAACGTCGCTAATAAGTAAAAATACGCCGCTACATATATTTAGCGGCGTAATTAGCGACGAAAAAAGCAGGTCGCCGAAAAGCTAGTCGCAGAACAAAAGTTCGTCGCCAATCGTCGATGTTGCAACGAATTGTCTACGACGCTAAAACGTCGCAAACTTAGCGACGTTCGTCGACATTTACAGTACGTCGCCAACTTAACGACGTATCTAGCGACGTCTATTCGTCGCATGTAGTGACATGGCAAGGTTTGCCACGTCAGCACGTTGAGCGACGTTTAGCGACGGGCCGTAGCAGTTAGCGACGTACCGATACATATTTGCGACGTACTTCCGCGTCGCAAAACCGTCGCAAAACGTCGCAAACCGTCGCTAATATGCTGAAAAATTAAAAAAAATATAATACAGTTTTTCAAATCATGCACACTGCACTTTACATACAGTTTAAACACTAATCTGGAAATGGGAGATGATAAAAATGTATTCAAATCCTGCACACTGCACATTGCACTTTACAGTGCACTTTATATCATCACAAACATAAATATATTCAAATCCTGCATACTGCACTTCACAGACACACATCATCACAAACATCCAATAGAGTCAAATAAAAATGGAAGATGATAAAAAGTCTCCCACCAAGTGTATAAACAAAAGTGTACCAATAAACAATTTGCCCAAAGGGCCAATACATACAACTCATAAAAAAATCAATGAAATCACTGAGGACCCCTGCTGCGCATCTGAGATAGCATGGACTCATACTGCTCCTGTGTGAGCTGCACCATAGGGACAGTAGGAGGCAGTGCAACGTCTGGAGTCGGCGCCGTCGATGGACCGTGTAGCTCCCCTTCCCGGAAATAGTGAAAATATTTTATCTTACTATTTATTGGATTTTAAATGGTGATTTTATGATTTATGAATAATTAATTAGATAATTAGATTAATGATTTTGGGAGAACCGGTTGTAGTAAACTAGTCAGACTTGACCCGAGCCAAACCTAAATCCATGTGGACAGGTAGTGCGACCAGAGACGTTCTTGTAGGGGGAATATTCATTATATATATATATATATATATATATATATATATATATATATATATATATATATATATATATATATATATATATATATATTCGTATTTTATTTTAAGGTACTAACAAATATTTTCCCTAATTAATTGTTATATATAAGTGTTATTGATATTAAAATATGAAGAGTATTTTCTTAAAATGCTATTTTAGATTTTGGCATTTTTAGGCTATATGTAAACTTGTGTACATAGTAGTATATTCAAGTATGTGAATAATAGTCTTTATAAATAAATTATTTCCTAATTAATTGTTATATATATAATATCAATTTATTGATATTGATTGAATATTAAATAAATATATATTATTTTACTATTTAAATTATCTTGGATATATATATATATATATTATATATATATATATATATTATATAATATATATATTATATATATATATATAATATATATAATATTATATACGTGTATGTGTAGGTATACATGGATATATATAAAATATATGTGTTACTTGGATGATATATAACTAAATATCATATATGGGTATGTACATAAATATATATGTGTATATGTAAATGTATTAAATATATTTATAGATGGTACCATATATATATATATATATATATAGATATATATATATATATTTATATATATATATAATTATTATAGGTGTATATGGATTATATATATATATATATATATAATATATTATATATTATATATATATATATATATAGATATATATATATATATAATATATAATACAATATAAAAGAGTATATGTGAATGTATATACATGTATATATATATATATACATACATATATGTGTGTACGTATATAGATATGTATAGGTGTGATAATAAAAAGAAATAAAAAAAGAAGAAGAAAAGGAATAAGAGCAATGGTAGCCCGGCCCACAAGACAAGGCCAGCACCCAACTTTCCATCCCGAGCGTATAAACCCCTTGGAACCCGAGCGTTCCTTTCCCGTTCTCTCTGTATAAATGTATAACCTACGCACAAACTG
Organism: Iris pallida; assembly: GCA_029216955.1. Lineage (NCBI taxonomy): Eukaryota > Viridiplantae > Streptophyta > Magnoliopsida > Asparagales > Iridaceae > Iris > Iris pallida. The sequence continues at coordinate 19,528,415 of JANAVB010032618.1, read as the reverse complement.
GATTAGAAAACCCTAAAACTCGTCGACCCCAGCCTGGCGACCCCATCCCGACCTCCGCGCGCCGCCGCGGGCCGTCGCCGCCGGCCGGCCAGGCGCTGGAACCAGCCGCGCACGCACGCGCCTAACAGCAGCGATCACAGCCACGGAAGGCCACTTCGCGACGCATTTTCGCAATGCACGATTGATCGTTTGTCGATCCGCGAACTCTGATATGAACCTAATATAACCTTTTTTAAACTTGTTCAATTAGTTTGTAGGTAACTGCCATAGATTGGTCGAGAAATCGACGCAAAGTCGGAGGAAAACCTGTCGAAACAGGACACGTGAACCAGTCCAAATACTCTAGTTTGCGGCCAGTTTTATCCCAAACCATGCACGATTTCGAAAATCTATTTGAAGGCATCTATTGACAACATCTAGGACTTCATAACCTAATTTGTAGTTTCGAATTTTATCAACTGTGTGCAAAGAAATCAGTTTACAAAGTTCGAGAAAAATAGGATTTAAAACAGTTTTCAAAACTTGAAAACCGCTCGATACGACGTGCGTTCCGCCAATCCGGACGACGTAGTCGCGAACCGAAAGCATCGAAAGTTGCGTATCAAGTTCATGGTCGTGTGGGCTTTGACTGTAACGCCCCGGTCCCAAAATACTTAGGACTAGGTACGTATCCATGCCAGCTGCATACATACAAAGTATACTCCAATATATGGAAACTCATACGTATACATAAGCTGTAAAATGCAGTAGAACCATAATAACTAAATCTCATCCACTAGATAAATAAATGATATAAAAGCAACTTTGAATTTGTCATGTATACAATCGTTGGGCGGAGACAAAGTCCACTACCAACTATCTCAAATAAAATGAACACGCAGGAATAGATGAAATAACAAGACGAGCCAAGTGCAATCATCTTCGAAAGGATGGAGAAGATCACTGTCCGACTAGAACACCTGTAATATCACAGAAGCACACACACCTGGAGAGATAACCAGGTCCTCAGAGGGACGTAACAAGATACAGGAAGAACATGCCATAAATACTGAATACAAAATATGCCACAAAGAAAATAAGTGACAAGACAACAATAAGGTAATCTAACCATACTACTATGTTTATGCAGTTAAGAACAAACCTCCAACGCATGGGTATATGGCTCAGTAGCAGTGATCTCAGGTATAATCCCATCAGGATACCAGGGACCTCAAAGCATAAACATTCCTCGAATGTCAGAGGCCAGCGATATCAGTAATAGGAAAGTGCATAAGGACCCATACGTTAAGGAACTGTTCTTCCCACCCAATGCCTAACAGAGTCACATCCATGTCTCATATACCTCTACTAACTGCTAAGTCTCCTAACATGTCTTTATTAGCAGTTAGCCCTATCGTATGCGCATGGGGGATCAGCCCACACACAAGAACCTTTACATGCTACTCATCTCACACATCCTCGTGGTACAACTGTGTCAAGGTATATGCGATACACTACAGACGGTAGTCTCTTAACTCTAAGTCCACATGCAATCAAAGGATAATAACAAAGTATATCTAATATCACTGAGCAGGCAGTAAATCAAGAACTGAAAATAAATGAACAGTGATATGTAATAAAATACAAACTAAAAATAAACAGTATAATGGCAAGGTATCTTGCCTGAGGGTGGTGCGAAAAGCAGCAAAATTCAACAATCAAAATCGTCAACACGAAAGTTAAAATCCACAAGAAGCTCCGGATGCTGAAAAAAACATCACGAACGAGTTTGGAATAAAAGATTTGCTTAGGAAACGCCTGTCCAAAAGTTAAATTCTGGAACAGGGGCAAAATCGTAATTTCGGGTCAAAACGATGTCCGCCGTTGGACCCACTTTGCACCAAAATACGTGCCGAAGTCTATGGTCTCTATAGTTGTCAAACTACATGTCTACGGTTTCAGTTTGAGGAGAGGAACTCAATGGTATGTCCAGTTTTGGATTCCGATGAGCCGTGTACAAATTCGCCCGTTTGAGTGGGTCGCGGGCCCGCCAAAAATGGGTTCCGATTCGACCTTCTCAGAATCGAACCAAACTTGGCACACAGGACCAAAATTTCGACTCAGACTTGTTGGCGCAAGTTTCATTTCGAATCAACGACTGTACACGAAGTTAGGACGAAGTTTGCAAAACGCCGATACGGGGTATCTTGACGGATACGGACTTATTTCGTTGCGCACACACGACGAAACTAAGTTCCGTCAGTTCCCACACGTCGACAACGTCCATACGCGCCTTTTGATGCGTATAGCACGCGACCATGTCGCCCGGTTTGTCGGGGCGCACGCCATATCGGACAAAATTCAGAAAATTAATATAATTTACCACAGGTTTTTCGTCAACTTCAACATCAATCTACTTTTTACACGCTAATCGAAACGACGATCCAGAAGATGCGTTGCGATCTCAGTTATGTTATGTTTTACTGTTTTCAATTAGTTCCAACATTACTTTACTGTACAGCAAGAAAATTGGCCGACAAGTTGTCATTTTAAAACAGTTTTATAGTAGTACAGAAAACAGATTTTTGTTCAACTTCGCCCCGATTTTTCGAGCAAGTCGATGGGTTGTTTTCAAAATCCACCTAGAGGATCTCAAAGAGGGTCAAGTCTACTTTCCAGAAAATCTTACGGATCGAAAATCGGTGCTACGAGTAAAAAGTTACGTCGTAGGGAAGTAGGGTACCTTGAGTGGGAAAACTGCTCCGTGGGTGACGCGGGGCTGACTTCCGATGCTCCGTTCGTCGCGCACAAAGCTCCGTCGCTGGTGAAATGAACTCGTAGGCGAAGGGGGTATGATCAGCAGCAACTTTCGTTTTGGAAGTCTAGGGTTTTGATGTTGGTGGAAAGAGATGTATTTATAAACACTTGTAACAAAACCTATTACATGTGGGTTTAGTATTAAGTGGTGCACGGTTGTGGGTTTAGTCTACTATCGCATTTTTGCTGCTTCAGCAACAAACTAAAAGGGTGGTGGAGCCCGCCCACTAAAGTAGGTGGGTTTTATATTTATTTATTTTTTTCTTTTCCTTTCCTTTTCTTTTTCTTTTTCTTTAACAAAAATTTTGCTCCTGTGGTCGGTCCCCCTTGGGCCGACCACCTGTGCTTTTTTTAAAACAATTATATATATATATATATATATATATATATATATATATATATATATATATATATATATATATATATATACTTATAGTGTGATATATATATATATATATATATATATATATATATATATATATATATATATATATATATATATATCACACTATAAGTATATATATATATATATATATATATATATATATATATATATATATATATATATCACACTATAAGTATATATATATATATATATATATATATATATATATATATATATATATATATATATATATATATATATATATATATATATATATATATATAATATATATATAGTGTGATATATATATATATATATATATATATATATATATATATATATATATATATATATATATAATATATATATATATATATATATATAGTGTGATATATATATATATATATATATATATATATATATATATATATATATATATATATATATATATATATATATATATATATATATATATATATTTTAGGCAAATAAATTCCTAAAATTTACAAATAATTTCCTAAAAATCCTAGAATTTATATTATTCCTCATTTAATAGAAATACTAACAAGCACACATAATATATATATATATATATATATATATATATATATATATATATATATATATATATATATATATATATATATATATATATATATATACACACACATGCATTTATATTTACGTACATATACCAAATAAATTCTAAATAATATAGAAAATAATTTTTAAGGCACTAAAATAATTAGAAAATATTGGGAGTTTACATCCTACCCAACTTAAAGAAAATTTCGTCCTCGAAATTAAACTAAGGTCGGGGGATCAATGTAATGCAAGGAATATAATGGTACTTAATATGCAAGACATACCTTCATCTTCAAACAAATGCGGGTAGCGGTTTCGGATGTCGTCCTCACGCTCCCAAGTAGACTCCCCTGGTGAGTGATGCTTCCATGCCACGCGAACCAATGGAATATATTGATTCTGCAACACCTTCACTCGGCGATCGAGGATACCTACTGGTTGCTCTTCGTACGACAAACTCGGTCCAACTGTGATCTCGGAGCGATCAAGCACATGATTGCTGTCCGCCACGTTAGGGGTGTGCACAATTCGGTATAAACCGAATTAACCGACCGAACCGAACCGAAATACTACATTTGATTCGGTTCCAGATAAATAAGTTTGGTATTCGGTTTTAATTTTCAAAATTTTTGGTTAAAACGGTTCGGTTCGATTTTGAAAATAAAAAAAACCGATTTGACCGAACCGAACCGAATTTCATTTTGGCTAAGTTAAAACTTAAAATCCTAATTAATTTACAATGAATTACTGAATTAGACTCTTAGTCTTCCACCCATACAAGTAGCTGGAGCCTGGAGTGGAGAAGGACTTTCCTTTCCAATGTTTCCACTTCTCCAAGACTCCATCCCTAAATACATTCCTATTGATGGCAGCCACCCCCTTGATTCCCACCCTATCTAAACCTAATGCTCACCAAATGGCCACAGCCACATGCCCTCCCTCTAATCTCTGTTTCCCATACTATAAATCTCCCCCCTCCCCCACCTGATTCCTACCCCCATTCAAACCCACGGACCACGGTGACGGTGCCAGAAGCCCCGGCGAGGACCCACCCCGACGACGACCAGTCCCGACCACGGTCAGACTCCGCAACGACCAGTCTCGGCAACGATCAGCCCCCGTGGCCACTGCCCACAGGATAAGAAGGTTAGGTTAGCATGATAAAAATTGAAATTTTTTGTGTTGAACCTCAGAATAATTTTTTGTGTTGAATCTTATATCCTGCTCTTTCATTTGTTACTATGTTTCATTTGTTGGACATGTATCCATTGTTCTACCAGCAACCTAGTTAGAGTTTACTAGTTTATTTTGTTACTCTGTTTCATTTCAGAATTGTGCATAGCTCTAGTTAGAAGTGAATTTTGAGAAGAAAAACTGAATTTCGGTTTTCTACCAACAATTCGGTTTTCTACCGAACCGAACCGATTTTTTCGGTTCGGTTTAACATCGGTTTTGTTGTTAATTTCGGTCGGTTCGGTTATAATTCGTATAAATTTTGGTTAATTCGGTTTTTGATATTCGGTTCGGTTCGGTAGTCGAACCGACCGATGCACACCCCTACGCCACGTACCTCCTCAACTGAGATACATGGAATACGTCATGCACTCCCTCTAGCGACGGTGGCAAGGCCAATCTATAAGCAACCTCTCCAACACATTCCAAGACATCGAAAGTCCCGATGTACCTTAGACTCAACTTGCCACGTCTTCCAAATCGAATCGTGCCTCTAGTGGGGGATATCTTCAAGAACACATGGTCACCCTCTTTGAACTCCAAGGGTTGACGACGATTATCTGCCCACTGCTTCTCACGATCCTGCGCTGCTCGCAGGTGGCCCTGTATTTTCTTCACTGTCTCCACTGTGCTCAAGACCAACTCGGGACCCAATAGCTGTCGCTCTCCTATGTCGCTCCAACAAACAGGAGACCGACACTTCCTACCATACAATGCTTCAAACGGAGCCATTTGAATGCTCGCTTGATAGCTATTATTGTAGGAAAACTCAACAAGATGGAGATGGTCCTCCCATGAACTGCCAAAATCAAGCACGCACGCTCTCAACATATCCTCTAGCGTCTGTATGGTACGCTCCGACTGGCCGTCTGTCTGAGGATGGTATGCCGTACTAAACTTCAATCGGGTGCCCAAACTCTCTTGCATGCTCCTCCAAAAATGTGAGGTAAATCTCGAGTCACGGTCCGACACAATACTAACAGGCACACCATGCAATCTCACAGTCTGCTCCATATACATCTCTGCCAATACCTCTATCGACTGGCCCACTCTAAAGGTAAGTAATGGGCCGACTTCGTAAGTTTATCAACAATCACCCACACTGCGTCACGTCCCCTAGGACTCCGAGGAAAACCCGTGACGAAATCCATAGTAATGTGCTCCCACTTCCACTCGGGAATGGGTAGCGGCTGTAGTAATCCGGCCGTCCTCTGGTGCTCCGCCTTCACTTGTTGACATACCAAGCACTTGGCAACGAAGCGATCTATCTCTCGCTTCATTCCGTGCCACCAATAATACTATCGTAAGTCGCGGTACATCTTGGTTCCTCCGGGATGAATGGAGTATGTCGAACTGTGAGCCTCTGCCTTCAGCTCCTGTCGTAGCTCTCCATTGGGAACATAAACTAGACATTCGGGAGGTAGACCAAAGAGAATAAACTAGACATTTGGGAGGTATGGTTCCTTGAGAGAAAACTGGATACTAATTATCTAGGTTGAGAGTTAGATTTAAGTGAACAATTAGAATCATTCTCGAATGCTCCAGAATAATTGGGAGGGCACGATAACAATTCTAGAGTTGAAGAATGAGGGGGTAGTAAGGTGAGGATTCAGCCACATGAGTCGGTCGGTGGCTATCTACATTTGTGTATAAATAATTGATAGGGCAACCAGAGATGATACCTTGAGTCTATCTTAGCAAGTACAGTGCATTGTCTTTCCAAAATAAGTAAAAGACAAGAACAACAAAGGTTTCAAAGACGGTGTTATATATTGAGTACGAATTGCGGGTTTCATAGGCGGCGAAAATAATTTCAAAAGAGAATTGTCAAGGCTGTCGCGGATAAGACTCTAAGGCAAGTTTACTATGTCTCCATCCACGTAGAATAATATGTGATAGGCGAACCAAAGTGCAATAGGTTGATCAGACCATCATGCACCGATTCTGATTAGACAATATGTTAGTGGGTGCACCCAATAAAATATGTCATGATCAAGCTTGATAACGAAATAAGCTTGCAAAACTGAAGCTACATTAGCAGCATGAGATAGTCAAAATATGAGCAAGGGAGGTACTGATGAAGGAATTTTAAATAGTCCAAGATCTTTTAAAATCAAGGCTCGCCCGAAGTTTGGGCCTATACAGTTGTCCCAGTGTTTCTTCATCTATGGCTTGGTAGACTAGATAAGGTAGGGTTCTCTGAATTTATAGTCTAAGTGAACTTACCAATGTGGTTCACAAGAAAAAAAGTTTGTTAGGTGGTTGTGTATTCTACCCAACTTACAAGAGTTAAGCTAGTAGTGTGATGGGACAATGGGTCAAGCAATCAAGATAAAGCACAAATTTAAGCATTTACGGAATTATGTAGAACAAAATCACATATCGGTCGAAAGAATTAAGTCGAGATGGAATCCTTATCCGTGGTCAAAATATATCGGTATCATGGTAAAGGTTATAGTTTAGCCATTTTGATCAGAATGTCATATCATAAAAATAGTGTACAAGGAGACGTGTTCTAATGGGACATGATATATCTACATGAAGGTAGAATTGTCTAGGTCTCACATATAAAATTTGTTGGAAGGAAAAGTCTAGTGTTGTGCTCCAAATATCCAAGTCACGGTAGGGGATGCCAGAAGATCAAAAATAGAAAGTGGGAGTTCATGAGGTGATAATTAATGCACAAAAATAAAGAATATCAAGTTAAGTATGAAATAAAATTAATTAAAGAATCCAGTAAAAATAATTTAGGAACACAATTTCGGAGAGAAGATAGTCTCCTAGATGGATATATGTCACGCCCCAGAACCAGAATACTGGAGAGCGAGGGAATGACTCAGCCAGCTACGTATTACGGGTAGATGAATACCGTATAATACGATCAATGCTGTCTAACCAGACGAGGGGTGCATACTACATGAAAGTCTTACTGTGGTCACTACATATCTATTGTCTCAATCATTCAAATAAGAAGCAGAAATAGAGAACATGTAAGATAAAGCAGTAAGGCATCCCAAACGCTCAGTCAAAATGTTCTTGAGATCTGGCTTTACAAAACATAGCCAGATGGTATAGTAACATATACACAATTGTTATCAGCTACAGTCTGACTTAGTTACAATCATGTAAAAGTAAGTACAAGATAATCCGACTAACATGTCGGTGCCAAACGGCTAAGTATAAAGTGAATAGCAAAACGAGCGGTGAAGAAAGGGACCCACTCGAGTTCTCCTGCGATCATTCCTCTAGTATTGACCATCTTGGAGGAGGAAGTAAGCTAGATCCTCGGGAACCGGCTCTAAATCTGGCCATGCAAAACCAGAGAGGTTAGACCTCTAATAGCAAGTACCACAAGGAAGGACGATATGGAGGACTAAACCAGTAAGTAAAAGAATATAATGATAATAGATCTCTGTTTTCCACTAGGATTCACATCACATCACGACACTTCGAACCAACCTTCCAACCAAATAAGGACAGAAGTTGGCCCGTCATGTCCTGACATTCTCATCATCCCAGTTAGGTAACAGAGTAGTGCAGTACACAAACAAATCATCTTGAACGGCCAATCAACTACTACGGCTTGCTAATGTGAGTTCCAAGTTATCCTGGAATTATGCAATAGGGATTCCTCGGTTCTCACTATGTGCGAGCAAGGCTAGTCTATCCAGTCAATCAATTGTGCCATGCATAAATTAGACGAGTTCCGACAGGACGCCCGTCATCAATATACAATATACAATAATAATAAAAGCAGATACTGTTTCCTGCCCGTGTGGCAGATTTACAGTATCTGTGGGAACCAGCCGGCCCGTCGGGTACTACTCGTCCCAAGGGGCTGCCATGTAAGAACTCGGGAATCCATTCTCTCCATGCCATCATTATTTTATTTAACTTAATAGTCCCTACGTTGAGTAAAATCCCATCCCGTGGATCATGGTCATTCAAATGAGTACTTTCGTACGGGGTACGATATGCACAACTCTACAACGATACCAGTGCGGTTAGGTTGTTGGTCTTACATAGCATAATGTAACAATCAAATCTAACCACGGAGTAATCATGCCTTGACCATAAAGTACACATGCTTCTTTTGTAAAATAAATAAGTAAATAAATAAATAAATAGATTGAAGCCTGCATGTGCATGTATGTCAATATTCGGAATCGGCTAGTCGATTTTAATAGTTTATTACATGAACGTGTCTCATTCATTCAATTCAATAAGACGACTAGCCAGTCTCTTAGTTCCAACTAGGAACGCATGATCAATTTAGTCAAGACAACCATCGTCATCAATGGTGACAAGGCATGAAAGTCAATTAGCATTAAATGGGGTCGAGTCTATAGCTCTCAAGGTTAAGTTCCAGTCTTACTAGGTATCCATCAATCAATCAAGACACAGGGCACTAATACACAATCATTAACATGCTAAGATTATCAAGTTCATAAAAAGGCGTAAGGATATAATAGGAAAATTATCATGCTACCATTAAATGAATAAATTAGAGAACAAAATAGAAACACCAAAGTCAGGAAGTCACGCCAACAAGTCTATGCTAAGGTCAATAAGTCACGCAAGAAGTCTATGCTAAGACCAACAAGTCACGCAAGAATCGTGCGCGTAAAAAGGGTACGCCAAGTCTAGCCTGAAGGAGTGAGCGTATAAAATGATACACGCTGGCAAGCGTGAGCGTGAAAGGAAATCTACGCACGCATAGCGTGAAGGGTAATAAGTAATTCACGCACAGCCTAGTGTGGCATGATAGGAAATTCACGCACGCATAGTGTGAACGTGATAAATAATACACGCACGCACAGGGTGAGCGTGAAAAATAATACACGCACGCACAGAGTGAGCGTGATAAGAAATTCACGCACGCATACAAAGATGTGTGCGTAACTCAAAATTCACGCACATATGTAAAGATATGAGTGTGAATAAAATCCACGCACGCACGTAAGAACGTGAGCGTGACTCAAAATTCACGCAGACACGTATAGACGTGTGCATGACTAAAAATACACGCTGATACGTAAGAACGTGTGCGTGACTCAAAATACACGCTGACACGTAAGAACGTGTGCGTGACTAAAAATACACGCTGACACGTAAGAACGTGTGCATGACTGGGCTGATATTTTACGCGAGCACGTAAGAACGTGTGCGTGCAACATCTCCCGAACTCCAAGTTCTATGGAGCCTTCGTTCCAGTGCCAGAAATACATGCTAAGTTGGTGGACCAAATCCCATGAACAGCCGAAATACACAAACTTAGATCTAGAGAAAACAAGCCACAGAAACCAAAAATGCCAAACACTAAACTCTCTCAGGATCATGAGAGGAAGACAAATGAACCATAAAAATGGTTCTCCAAGTGGAAGCAAGAAGCAAGATGTACTTGCCTACTGCTGCTGCTGGTAGGTGGAGAAGTGGTGTGGAAGAAGAAGAAGAACTAATGGTGAGAATGAGTAATAAAGAGAGAGAAGGAGATGTGGCTTTAAATAGCAAAGGGGGGGTGGTAGGTGGGTGCTATTGGACTGGGTTTAAGGGGGGCTCATCCAAGGCCAACCCGAAAGCAAGGCAAAGAGGTAAAAAGCAAAAAATTAAAATGCAGATAATAAATACAGAAATAAAATTACAGGAATAAAATTGCAGGAAATTAATTAGCATGAAAATTAAAGAGCAGATAATTAATTAACATGAAATTAAAGGAATTTAAATACATGATAATACATAATAAATACTAAATAAATATATTCAAGCAATATACGTATTAAAATACGCATTCTGGGAACGGGGAGTGACATCTCTACCCACCTTGAAAAAATTCCGTCCTCGGAATTTCAAATTCAAGCAAGATAGAAACATCGGGGCTAAACCAATCTAAGTACAAGCAATTCAATCAAGCAATCATTTTACAGTATCCATAGCAAGTAACATATATGTAAATCCATCAATCTACGATATCAAGCAATTCTATCCATAAGGTGATAAGCATGAGGAATCAGGACAATCAAGGTATACAGAAAAAGATATACCTTGTGAGTCAAATAAGTGTGGATACCGTTATCGGATATCATCCTCACGTTCTCACGTTGACTCTCCCAAGGAGTGATGACCCCAAGCAACACGGACAAGACTAATTGTTCGGTTCTTGAGTATCTTCTCTCTTCGATCCAAAATGGACACAGGCTGTTCCTCGTAAGACAGGTTGGTACCAACAACCAGCTCAGAGTGATCGAGGACATGGCTTGGGTCCGATACATACCTACGTAATTGAGATACATGAAACACGTCATGCACCTCTCGTAACGAAGGTGGGAGGGATAAACGATAAGCAACATCGCCTACCCGATCAAGGGTAACAAATGGGCCCACGTACCGCGGACTCAATTTCCCGCGAACGCCAAATCTAATGACCCCACGAGTAGGTGAGATCCGCAAGAATACGTGGTCCCTAATAGAGAACTCTAACGGCCTACGATGCTGGTCCGCCCAATGACGATGCCGATCCTGCGCAACACGAAGTCGCTCTCTAATTCCTTTAACCACTTCAACCGTCTGAACAATCATTTCCGGGCCTAACATCTTCCTCTCCCCGATATCGTCCCATGCAAGCGGTGACCTGCACTTCTTACCATATAGTGCTTCGAATGGCGCCATCTGGATACTGGCCTGATAACTATTGTTGTATGAGAACTCGACCAAGTGTAGGTGACTCTCCCAAGACCCTCCAAAATCTAGAGTGCTAGCTCGCAACATGTCTTCTAAAGTCTGAATCGTTCTTTCTGATTGCCCATCCGTCTGCGGATGGTAAGCCGTGCTAAATCTTAACTTGGTACCCAGACTATAATGTAAGCTCTTCCAAAAATATGACGTAAAGCGGGTATCTCGATCCGACACAATACTGACAGGGACTCCATGCTGCCTGACTATCTGTTGCATATATAACTCTGCCAACTTTTCTGTAGATTGCCCTACTCTGAAAGGAAGAAAGTGTGCTACCTTCGTAAGTCGGTCCACTATCACCCAAATAGCGTCCTTACCACTTGGTGATCTCGGTAAACCGGTTACAAAGTTCATTGTAATATGCTCCCATTTCCATTCCGGAATAGGAAGCGGTTGCAATAATCCAGCTGGCCTCTGCTGTTCTGCCTTCACTTGCTGACATACCAAGCAACGGGAAACAAATCTAGCTATCTCCCTCTTCATTCCGTTCCACCAGAAATGCTGCTTGATATCTTGGTACATCTTGGTCCCTCCTGGGTGAATAGAATACTGAGAACTGTGAGCTTCTGCCATAACCTCCTGTCTGATATCTCCACTAGGCACACATAGACGCGATCCAAACCTAAGTGTACTATCTTCATGAATTCTCATCTCCTTTCTGAGTCCTGACTCACATTCTGCCCTAAGCTTCTGAATCCTTGGGTCCTGTGCCTGAGCTGCCTTGATCCTGTCTACTAAGTCGGATTGAACTTGCAGACTTGTTAGAACTCCTACATCACTAGGAAGTATAACTTCGATGTCCATCTCCTGAAGGTCTTCTAAGATATGCCTCTGTGTTGTTAACATAAATGCGCCGCCTCTCCTGCTAAGAGCGTCTGCTACTACATTAGCCTTGCCTGGATGATACTGAAGCTCCACGTCATAATCCTTGATCAACTCCAACCATCTTCTTTGCCTCATGTTTAGTTCCCTCTGAGTAAAGATGTACTTCAGACTTTTATGGTCTGTGTACATGTCCACTCGGTCACCATATAAGTAATGCCTCTATAGCTTCAGAGCAAACACTACTGCCGCTAACTCCAAATCATGAGTTGGGTAATTCTTCTCGTGGTCCCGAAGCTGCCTAGATGCATATGCTATCACCTTTCCATGCTGCATAAGGACACATCCAAGTCCTTTACCTGACGCATCACAATATACTGTAAAACCTCCGGGTCCAACTGGCAATGTAGGAATAGGTGCTGATATCAACTTCTGCTTCAAAGTCTCAAATGATGCCTGACATTCTGCCTACCAAACAAATGGTACATCCTTCCGGGTCAAGCGGGTTATGGGTGCTGAAAGCCTTGCAAAGTCTGACACAAACCTTCTGTAATATCCTGCCAATCCCAAGAAGCTCCGCACATCTGCCACGGTCTTGGGTACTGGCCAACTTTCTACTGCTTCTACCTTCTTGGGATCTACTGCTACTCCAGCTCCTGATATGATGTGACCCAAAAATGAAATGTGATCCGACCAAAACTCACACTTGTTGAGCTTGGCATACAACTGGTTCTCTCTCAGAACCTGTAACACTTTTCTGAGGTGGTCTTCATGCTCCTCTTCACTAGCAGAGTATACGAAAATGTTGTCAAGAAACACAACGATGAACTGGTCTAAGTATGGCATAAAGATGCGGTTCATCAAATCCATGAATATTGCTGGAGCATTGGTCAAACCAAACGGCATTACTAAGAATTCATAATGCCCATACTTCGACCTGAATGCTGTCTTGGGAATATCTTCCTTCCGAACCCTCACCTGATGGTACCCTGAACGAAGATCTATCTTGGAGAAAACTCTAGCTCTGCTCAACTGATCAAATAAGTCGTCGATCCTGGGTAATGGGTACTTGTTCTTCACTGTTGCCGCGTTAAGCTTCCTGTAGTCAATGCACAATCTGGATGACCCATCCTTCTTTCCCACAAGTACCACTGGTGCTGCCCATGGTGACACGCTAGCTTGGATGAACTTCTTCTCCTTCAGTTCCTCTATGTGCTGATATACCTTGGCCTGCTCTGAATCCGACATTCTGTAAACCCGATCTGATATCGGTTTAGTTCCTGGTGCCAATTCTATACTGAACTCAATATCTCTGACTGGTGGTAGACCTGGAAGTTCTTCAGGAAATACATCTAGAAACTCTTCAACTACCTTCGGAATCTGAACTTCTTCCATTGCCGTTATTACTCCCTGCTCTGGTTGAGTTGTCTCTGATCTGACTAAGGTGAATCTCTCCATGCCTGGAATATCAAACGATACACTCCCTCTACGACAATCTATTATCGTATGACTGTCTTTCAGCCAGTCCATGCCTAAGATAACGTCGAAATTTCCAACAGAAAATTCTATCAACCGGGCGGGTAAGGAATGCCCGCAAACTACAACACTACATGCTAAAATAACTCTACTAACTCCTACGAGCCCATTACCAGTGAGTATATTCAACCTCCCTGGCAATGCCTCGAACTCTATTCCTAGTCGTGTCGCAAATCGTGCAGATATAAATGAATGGGATGCTCCCGAATCAAACAATGCTACTGCGAGATATGAGGCGACGAGAATGTTACCTACCACAACATCTTCCGATGCCAATGCCTCTTCCAAGGACAGAGTGAATGCTTGCCCTCGACCTCCTTGCTGATTCCCATGCTGCGGCCTAGCCTGATGTTGCTGCTGGCCCCTTCCTTGATGATGCTGGGGTGGTCTATGCTGATGTTGCTGCATCGGCGGTCCCTGCTGCCGAAACATCTGAGCCTGCGGTACTAATGGACGCTGTGCCAACGGCCTTACTGCTATTGCCGGTCCTCGGTACTGGCCTGCCCCTGGTGCTGGCAGAGCAAGAAACTGTTGCCCTGGTCCTCCTGACCTCAAATTCATGGGACATGTGGTAACCCGATGGTCTGGATTTCTACATATCAGACACAGTCCATTCAATGTCCGACACACATCTCTAGTGTGTCCCATCTTCCCACAATAAGTGCAGCCCGCCGGGGGTTGCTGGTTCTTCCTCTGTTGTTGTAGCTGCTGCCTGGGTGGTGCTGGTCCTCGTATCGCCACATCGTGGATACGAATGCCAGGGGATGGTGCTGTTGTTCGGGGCGCTGCTCCCCCTCCTCCTTCAATCTGACTGTAGGATCTCTTCTGACCCCCAGTTCTTGTCGCAAGCCTCTGAATGGTTATCTCATGCCTTCGAGTCGCTGTCAATACTTCATCAAAAGTTTGGTAATTGTGCCCCTCTATCAATTGCAAGAGTTCAAGATGAAACCCTTGCTGAAACCTTATGGCCCTCTGGCTCTCTGTTGCTACCATCTCTAGGGCGAATCTACTCAATCTGCAGAACTCCGCTGCATAAGCGTCTACAGTCTTGTCGGCCTGCCTGAGGCTGATAAACTTCTGTTGTAGCTCAAACCGCGCCACAACTCCATAGTACTTGGTCTTGAATCTTGCAGTAAAATCGTCCCAAGCCACAGGACGCCTGATGCCCACTTCCTCTGATTCCCACCAATCACGTGCGAGATCCTGAAGTAACAACTTCACTAGATCTACACGTTCTTCTGCCGGTACCTTAGCTGCTGTCAGAATAGCCTCCATATCCTTAAGCCATGCATCTGCTGAGATGGCATCCTCCGTACCCTCGAAACGGCGGGGGTTGTACTTACAAAACCTGGCTGATGCTCCTGAATCAGCCCTCACTCCTTTTTCCAAAGCCGTCTGCAATCCTTGGTTGAGCAACACATTCTGCTCTTGTAGCTGAGTGTGCATGCGTTCTTGGGCCAACATCTGATGTTGCTGAGTAGCCATCATTCCTCTCATAATCTCCAGAAGGGCTGGTATGTCCACTTCCACAGGAGTAGGTAGAACTATGGGTGGGTTTGGAACTTCCGGATACTGCGGTTCAGCTGTTGGTTCTACTATCACTTCTTCTTGGATAGTCTCCTGAGGTGAGACTGGCCCTTGTTGCTGACCAACCTGGTCATGTTGTCCATGTTGCCCTTGTTGTTGCTGCCCAGCTCTGACCGATACGGACGAAGTGTCCCTAAGAAAAGGGACAAGAGAACAATCAAACGACCGGACATGAAGGATCAATGAAGTCAAAAGATACCGGAATGTCAAGCAAGAGTTGAGAATAACGAATCAGGAGATCAAGGGGAAACATGTGTGATTGAGACATCCTATAAATCAAAAACACCCTACAAGTCTGAAATCAGACCTGCATGGGCCACCACTAAAACCTTGTCACGCCCCAGAACCAGAATACTGGAGAGCGGGGGAATAACTCAGCCAGCTACGTATTACAGGTAGATGAATACCGTATAATACGATCAATGCTGTCTAACCAGACGAGGGGGTGCATACTACATGAAAGTCTTACTATGGTCACTACACATCTATTGTCTCAATCATTCAAATAAGAAGCAGAAATAGAGAACATGTAAGATAAAGCAGTAAGGCGTCCCAAACGCTCAGTCAAAATGTTCTTGAGATCTGGCTTTACAAAACATAGCCAGATGGTATAGTAACATATACACAATTGTTATCAGCTACAGTCTGACTTAGTTACAATCATGTAAAAGTAAGTACAAGACAATCCGACTAACATGTCGGTGCCAAACGGCTAAGTATAAATTGAATAGCAAAACGAGCGGTGAAGAAAGGGACCCACTCGAGTCCTCCTGCGATCATTCCTCTAGTATTGACCATCTTGGAGGTGGAAGTAAGCTGGATCCTCGGGAACCGGCTCTAAATCTGGCCATGCAAAACCAGAGAGGTTAGACCTCTAATAGCAAGTACCACAAGGAAGGACGATATGGAGGACTAAACCAGTAAGTAAAAGAATATAATGATAATAGATCTCTGCTTTCCACTAGGATTCACATCACATAACGACACTTCGAACCAACCTCCCAACCAAACAAGGACAGAAGTTGGCCCGTCATGTCCTGACATTCTGATCATCCCAGTTAGGTAACAGAGTAGTGCAGTACACAAACAAATCATCTTGAACGGCCAATCAACTACTACGGCTTGCTAATGTGAGTTCCAAGTTATCCTGGAATTATGCAATAGGGATTCCTCGGTTCTCACTATGTGCGAGCAAGGCTAGTCTATCCAGTCAATCAATTGCGCCATGCATGAATTAAACGAGTTCCAGCAGGACGCCCGTCATCAATATACAATATACAATAATAATAAAAGCAGATACTGTTCCCTGCCCGTGTGGCAGATTTACAGTATCTGTGGGAACCAGCCGGCCCGTCGGGTACTACTCGTCCCAAGGGGGCAGCCATGTAAGAACTCGGGAATCCATTCTCTCCATGCCATTATTATTTTATTTAACTTAATAGTCCCTACGTTGAGTGAAATCCCATGCCGTGGATCATGGTCATTCAAATGAGTACTTTCGTACGGGGTACGATATGCACAACTCTACAACGATACCAGTGCGGTTAGGTTGTAGGTCTTACATAGCGTAATACAACAATCAAATCTAACCACAGAGTAATCATGCCTTGACCATAAAGTACACATGCTTCTTTTGTAAAATAAATAAGTAAATAAATAAATAAATAGATTGAAGCCTGCATGTGCATGTATGTCAATATTCGGGATCGGCTAGTCGATTTCAATAGTTCATTATATGAACGTATCTCATTCATTCAATTCAATAAGACGACTAGCCAGTCTCTTAGTTCCAACTAGGAACGCATGATCAATTTAGTCAAGACAACCATCGTCATCAATGGTGACAAGGCATGAAAGTCAATTAGCATTAAATGGGGTCGAGTCTATAGCTCTCAAGGTTAAGTTCCAGTCTTACTAGGTATCCATCAATCAATCAAGACACAGGGCACTAATACACAATCATTAACATGCTAAGATTATCAAGTTCATAAAAAGGCGTAAGGATATAATAGGAAAATTATCATGCTACCATTAAATGAATAAATTAGAGAACAAAATAGAAACACCAAAGTCAGGAAGTCACGCCAACAAGTCTATGCTAAGGTCAATAAGTCACGCAAGAAGTCTATACTAAGACCAACAAGTCACGCAAGAATCGTGCACGTAAAAAGGGTACGCCAAGTCTAGCCTGAAGGAGTGAGCGTATAAAATGATACACGCTAGCAAGCGTGAGCGTGAAAGGAAATCTACGCACGCATAGCGTGAAGGGTAATAAGTAATTCACGTACAGCCTAGTGTGGCATGATAGGAAATTTACGCACGCATAGTGTGAACGTGATAAATAATACACGCACGCACAGGATGAGCGTGAAAAATAATACACGCACGCACAGAGTGAGCGTGATAAGAAATTCACGCACGCATACAAAGATGTGTGCGTAACTCAAAATTCACGCACACATGTAAAGACATGAGTGTGACTAAAATCCACGCACGCACGTAAGAACGTGAGCGTGACTCAAAATTCACGCAGACGCGTATAGACGTGTGCGTGACTAAAAATACACGCTGACACGTAAGAACGTGTGCGTGACTCAAAATACACGCTGACACGTAAGAACGTGTGCGTGACTAAAAATACACGCTGACACGTAAGAACGTGTGCATGACTGGGCTGATGTTTTACGCGAGCACGTAAGAATGTGTGCGTGCAACATCTCTCGAACTCCAAGTCCTATGGAGCCTTCGTTCCAGTGCCAGAAATACACGCTAAGTTGGTGGACCAAAACCCATGAACAACCGAAATACACAAACTTAGATCTAGAGAAAACAAGCCACAGAAACCAAAAATGCCAAGCACTAAACTCTCTCAGGATCATGAGAGGAAGACAAATGAACCATAAAAATGGTTCTCCAAGTGGAAGCAAGAAGCAAGATGTACTTGCCTACTGCTGCTGCTGGTAAGTGGAGAAGTGGTGTGGAAGAAGAAGAAGAAGTAATGGTGAGAATGAGTAATGAAGAGAGAGAAGGAGATATGACTTTTAATAGCAAAGGGGGGTGGTAGGTGGGAGCTATTGGGCCGGGTTTAAGGGGGGCTCATCCAAGGCCAACCCGAAAGCAAGACAAAGAGGTAAAATACAGAAAATTAAAATGCAGATAATAAATGCAGAAATAAAATTACAGGAATAAAATTACAGGAAATTAATTAGCATGAAAATTAAAAAGCAGATAATTAATTAACATGAAATTAAAGGAATTTAAATACAGAATAATACATGATAAATACTAAATAAATACATTCAAGCAATATACGTATTAAAATACGCATTCTGGGAACGGGGAGTGACAATACAGTTAAGGAGCCGTTAACTCATTATTCAAATTGCAAATGGGTTAGAAGGTCGCAATTTAAAAGATCTAGAATTGAAGGAAGGTTGAGTAAGTCATGGTGGAAATACAGTCACATAGCTTGGTAGATGACTAACAACAGTGGTGTATATACTACTATCATGGTCATGAGTGACATGGCAATTAGTGTGGAATAGTCAGTAGGGTTATCTTGGGGCCTACCATTAAAATTTCAACTCGAGTTTCCTCCAAAAAGTTTCAAAAATAATCTTTCAAAAATAAACCACCAAAATTCGTATTCACTCCAAGCCGTTCAAATTCATCATAAAAATTTAAATCACTCTCATAAATCTCAAAGCAAAATTTTATCACGTTACTACTAATATTTTCCAAAATTAACGTTTAAACTCAACTACTTAACTCAAAGAGTTCATAATTTACGAATCCATAAAAATTTTACAATCAATCAAAAGTTTAACACTCTAAGATTTTCAAATAACTTATAATAAAACTCTTAGCATATTAAAAACAATCTCAAAAATTAAGCTCAATGCTCTCAATAATTTTAACTTCTATTTATGCTAAGTTATTCCAACAAAATCACAACTTTTAAATGGTAACTTACTTTAATCAATCAAAATAACCTTTTATCACATCAATTCAAAATTCTCCCAAAAATTGTAATATTAGCAATCCCACATTAAAATAAATTTTCAAATAATCTTATCAGTCAAAATCCTTTTTTTTTTACCAAAAATCTAAATAGATTTGTAAATCCTCAATCATAGGACACAATTTAAAATAAAGAGAAATTCCCAAAAATCGTTTTCAATTATTGTAAACTAAAATTTACCATCATTACTTCCACTTAAAATTCAAATTTTTACTAAACACGGAAATTGCAAGTTGTATAACTCCGTTTAAATAATTCCTATGGCCATTTTTAAAAGCTAAGATCATTTGCAAATCAAATTTATAACTGTTCAAAGGTGCATAACTATAATACAATAAATCATGAACATTAAAACTCGAAAATCAAATAAACTTTATATTTGTTCAAAGATGTATATCTATCACCCAAACTCGTAAATATCACAACTCGAAAAGCAAATCAATTTTATACTTGTGCAAGGATGTATAACTATAATCCAATAAATCATAAATATCAAATCTTTGAAAATTAATCAATTTCTTAAACCAAGTATGAAATCCTATAAATCCTCTGGTGTTTACTATTTAGAAATCTCAAGGTTAAAAAGTTTCCGTGGTAATATCCTACTTTACCAATTACTAATCATTGAATCACCCAAAAAAAACATTTTTAACTCAATTAGAGTCTTGAATGTATTCCAATTGCCAATATAACCATTCTAGCCATGTGTTTGACCTATGAGCATATATTAGTGTAGTCATCTTCCTAGTTGACACTAAGCACGAAAATAAGAATCAACGGTAGAAAGGAATCAAGCAAGATGCAATTCAAGAAAGTCGAACGAGAGTTCGGAATTTGAAGCCAAGGGAAGAGGTCAAGCTGTATGGATGAGATTCCTATAATTCTAATCCTATGTTGCAGGTTCACATCGGTACAGTAACATAACCGAAGTGACCTGCATGGGCCACCACAAAAATATGTAATGCCCCGGTCCCAAAATAATTAGGACTAGGTACGTATCCATGCCAGCTGCATACATACAAAGTATACTCCAATATATGAAAACTCGTACGTATACATAAGCTGTAAAATGCAGTAGAACCATAATAACTAAATCTCATCCACTAGATAAATAAATGTTATAAAAGCAACTTTGAATTTGTCATGTATACAATCGTTGGGCGGAGACAAAGTCCACTACCAACTATCTCAAATAAAATAAACACGCAGGAATAGATGAAATAACAAGACGAGCCAAGTACAATTATCTTCGAAAGGATGGAGAAGATCACTGCCCGACTAGAACACCTGCAATATCACAGAAGCACACACATACCTGGAGAGATAACCAGGTCCTCAGAGGGACGTAATAAGATACATGAAGAACATGCCATAAATACTGAATACAAAATATGCCACAAAGAAAATAAGTGACAAGACAACAATAAGATAATCTAACCATACTACTATGTTTATACAGTTAAGAACAAACCTCTAACGCATGGGTATCTGGCTCAGTAGCAGTAATCTCAGGTATAGTCCCATCAGGATACCAGGGACCTCAAAGCATAACATTCCTCGAATGTCAGAGGCCAGCAGTATCAGTAATAGGAAAGTGCATAAGGACCCATACGTTAAAGAACTGTTCTTCCCACCCAATGCCTAACAGAGTCACATCCATGTCTCATATACCTCTACTAACTGCTAAGTCTCCTAACATGCCTCTATTAGCAATTAGCCCTATCGCATGCGCATGGGGGATCAGCCCACACACAAGAACCTCTACATGCTACTCATCTCACACATCCTCGTGGTATAACTGTGTCAAGGTATATGCGATATACTACAGACGGTAGTCTCTTAACTCTAAGTCCACATGCAATCAAAGGATAATAACAAAGTATATCTAATATTACTGAGCAGACAGTAAATCAAGAACTGGAAATAAATGAACATTGATATGTAATAAAATGCAAACTAAAAATAAACAGTATAATGGCAAGGTATCTTGCCTAAGGGTGGTGCAAGAAGCAGCAAAATCCAACAATCCGAATCGTTAACACGAAAGTCAAAATCCACAAGAAGCTCCGGATGCTGGAAAAAACATCACGAATGAGTTTGGAATAAAAGATTTGCTTAGGAAACGCCTGTCCAAAAGTTAAATTCTGGAACAGGGGCAAAATCGTAATTTTGGGTCAAAATAATGTCCGCTGTTGGACCCGCTTTGCACCGAAATGCGTGCCGAAGTCTATGGTCTCTATAGTTATCAAACTACATGTCTACGGTTTCAGTTTGAGGAGAGGAACTCAACGGTATGTCCAGTTTTGGATTCCGATGAGCCGTGTACAAATTCGCCCGTTTGAGTGGGTCGCGGGCCCGCCAAAAATGGGTTCCGATTCGACCTTCTCAGAATCGAACCAAACTTGTCACACAGGACCAGAATTTCAATTCGGACTTGTTGGCGCAAGTTTCGTTTCGAATCAACGACTGTACACGAAGTTAGGACGAAGTTTGCAAAATGTCGATACGGGATATCGTGATGGATACGGACTGATTTCGTCGCGCACATACGACGAAACTGAGTTCCGTCAGTTCTCATACGTCGACAACGTCCATACGCGCCTTTCGATGCGTATAGCGCACGACCACGTCGCCCGGTTTGTCGGGGCGCACGCCATATCGGACAAAATTCAGAAAATTAATATAATTTACCACAGGTTTTTCCTCATCTTCAACATCAATCTACTTTTTGCACGCTAATCGAAACGACGATCCAGAAGATGCGTTGCAATCTCGGTTATGTTATCTTTTATTGTTTTCAATTAGTTCCTACATTACTTTACTGTACAGCAAGAAAATTGGCCGACAAGTTGTCATTTTAAAACAGTTTTATAGTAGTACAGAAAACAGATTTTTGTTCAACTTTGCCCCAATTTTTCGAGCAAGTCGATGGGTTGTTTTCGAAATCCACCTGGAGGATCTCGAAGAGGGTCAAGTCTACTTTCTAGAAAATTTTACGGATCGAAAATCGGTGCTACGAGTAAAAAGTTACGTCGTAGGGAAGTAGGGTACCTTGAGTGGGAAAACTGCTCCGTGGGTGACGCGGGGCTGACTTCCGATGCTCCATTCGTCGCGCACAAAGCTCCGACGCTGGTGAAACGAACTCGTAGGCGAAGGGGGTATGATCAGCAGCAACTTTCGTTTTGGAAGTCAAGGGTTTTCATGTTTGTGGAAAGAGATGTATTTATAAACACTTGTAACAAAACCTATTACATGTGGGTTTAGTATTAAGTGGTGCACGGTTGTGGGTTTAGTCTACTATCGCGTGTTTGCTGCTTCAGCAGCAAACTAAAAGGGTGGTGGAGCCCGTCCACTAAAGTAGGTGGGTTTTATATTTATTATTATTTTTTTTCTTTTCCTTTCCTTTTTCTTTTTCTTTTTCTTTAACAAAACTTTTGCTCCTGTGGTCGGTCCCCCTTGGGCCGACCACCTGTGCTTTTTTTTAAAAAAACAATTATATATATATATATATATATATATATATATATATATATATATATATATATATATATATATATATATATATATTAGGCAAATAAAATTCCTAAAAATTTACAAATAATTTCCTAAAAATCCTAGAATTTATATTATTCCTCATTTAATAGAAATACTAACAAGCACACATAATATATATAAATATACACACATGCATTTATATTTACGTACAAATACCTAATAAATTCTAAATAATATAGAAAATAATTTTTAAGGCACTAAAATAATTAGAAAATATTGGGAGTTTACATTGACAGAATTCAAATTGGTCGTGTGTGCGCGACGAATTTGATGCGTATCCGTCAAAATTCACCGTATCGACCTCTGTGCAAGTTTCTCAATTACCTCATGCATGCTCGTCAGATTGAGACGAAACTTACGCCAACAGGACCGTATCATTTTTCTGGTCTTGTATGCCAAGTTTGGTTCGATTCTGAGACAGTTGAGCGGATCACCGTTTTACGGGCCCCACGATCCGACTCAACGGGCAATTTTGTGCACGGGCTGCCGAAATCCAACTTAGGATATACGGTTGGGTTCGTATCATCAAAATGAATCCGTAGACATATAGTTTGACGACTTTAGAGATCATTGACTCTGGCATGCTTTTCGGTGCAAAGCGGGTCCAACGGTGGACACCGTTTTGACCCAAAATTATCGTTTTGCCCCTGTGTCCAGAATTGGACTCAAGGACAGGCAATCCTAGCTAATTTGACCATTATGAGAACATTGGTGATGTTTATTTCAGCTTCCGGGGACTGTTGTACGAGTTTTGACTATTGTGGCACACTGAGTGGTTTGGATTATCGGTTTCACAGCAAAGGACCACAGGTGAGTACAGTTTATTGTTTGTTTTCAGTATTGATCTTTACTATGCATCAGTGTTTAGTCGATAGATATGTGATTTCAGTTTTATGTGATTTTGTTCCTTGTTGTGTTGGGAGGTGAAGTACCAACGATGTGTGATCTGACCTTAGACCGTGTAGACAGTGTAGACAGTGATTTATTATTGCAAAGTAGACAGTGATTTATTATTGCACTTATATCTTGTAGACCGTGTAGACCGTGATTATTATTGTATTTAAACTGTGTAGATCATGATTATTATTTTGTAGACAGTGTTTCTTTATTGCAATATTTTCTGTAGACCGTGTAACTGTAGACCGTGTAGACCGTGTCGCATAATTGTTCCGAGACCGATCACATATCAAAGGTACTTCAGTTGGTCAGTTGGTGAGTATTTTATTGTATTTCATTTTCTGTTTAGTTTATTCTGTTTTTCTTCATTTATTTTATAAATCATATGTCAAAAGGCTAACCTCTGTTATATAGTCATTTTCATATATTGAAACTGCATTCAGTGAATTGTACTCGTTCCATTTCTGACTAGAAACCAATATTTTTCAGGTTAGCCGTGGATTCACTTAGCATGGGAGATACGGGGATACTTGCAGACAAAAGCCTAGAGATTAGCTAGATAGTGGACTTGTAGACATTCAAATATTTGTACAAGTTTATATTTTTCTGCAAGTATAAAACTTGTGAATATTGTAAGTTAAATTAATTATGTGAATGAGCATTATTTGTGATTGTGATCTTCATGGTCGTGACAGCATTCTACCGCCGATACTGCGGCGTAGGCTGGCTTGGACACGTCTCGTATCCGTAAAAAAAATGGGTGCAGGTCATGACAAGTTTTTGTGGTGGCCCATACAGGTCAGTTTTTGCAAAATATTGTGAACTCGTGATGGTATGTTAGTCGTACTATTACGAGCCTGCGACCAGGAAATGCTCATTCACAAACTAGGATTAAAATGATTTAAGACAATGACTAGGACTAGGAGTCCCTTGTTCAAATTGACCGTTGGGTAGTTAAGGTTATTAGATAGGCCTTACAATTTAGATAGCTTGCTAGATCCCTATAGGTACACTATTACTTTTGATATGACAATATGATCCAATGCGAGTATACTATTCGCTTGGTATGTTAGGCTTGCCTAGAATTAAGGCGTTAATTTTGATAAACAGTTCAATTTTCTTTTTTAGATATAAATCTTATAACATAAGTTAGAATTGTCTGTTTTAAATTCTATTTTGCTGTAAGGAGTTGGTTTATAATTCCTGATTATATTATTCCTGTATGAACCCCGAGTTAGATTTGATTTAAAGTTTCCCTCAGCAATTTGAAATGCATATAAAATAGATACTAGAGTGTTTGTATTTCTTTCGTCTTTAATTATTTTCTCCATAATTAAATCTTTTATTTTAAATGTTGTGATTGATAGGACAAATACCTACGCTCTATTTTTAGTCAACTTGTTTGAATCTCTAGAAGCTCATGAATTTTTACAATTATAGTTAGAGATTAGAGAAATATTAGCTAACCCATAAAGTTTAGACAGCAGCGCACTGTCATCAATTATTTGAGAGTGGAGAATGTGGGTTTACTGCAGCCAACAGCGCACTGACGAGGCACAACCCATATAATTGAAATCCTTTCGAAGAATTGTAGGTTATGGATCATTGCTAAAACTATGTCCTAGTTGACCTTTTTAGATCTTAAGATACCTTTGTGTCAATGTAAGGTAGAGTACCGATAGCCTATCACAATTGAATCATGGAACCAAGGGTTTGCCACAACCAGAGTATACGGGCGAGGCATAATTCTTGGTAAAATGATTTTAGATGTAATTTCAAGTTTAGGATATTATAGAGGATAGGAAGTGCCATGTATGCCCTCTAAGATCCAAGGCCAATACTAGTAGAAGTTCTGTAGCATGTCTTCCAACCTCGCATTATGTGGTCATTGTGATCTATCGACGAGGTAATTGACTGACACTAATAGGTTTACTTAAAATATTGAATTCAGAAGTCCTTAACCCATTAGTCGATCAAGGACTTATGGATAGAAGATAGTAGGATGCCTATAAATAAGGACACCAGGTAAGGTTTTGGATTCTCTCAAAACTCGAACTACTTAGTCCTCCTTTCAAAAATCTCGCGTACTCGTATTTTGACTATCTTGACCAACGCTGCTATTACAGCCTAGTTTTGTAAGCTTACTCTTTTATCGAGCTTGATTCAAGACATATGTTTATTGGGGACGCCCACTAACATATTGTCAAATCAGAATCATTGTATTACGGTCTGATCAACCATAATGCATTTGGTTCGCTCTTCATCTAATTACCCTACATGGATTGAGATGTAGATGTCTCTAGGATCTCATCCGCGACTGCTTTGACAATTCCTCTTGAATTATACATTCGCCTTTGAATCACGTAAATGTATTCAGCGACATCCCTCTTGAACTCTTCATTGTTTTGTTTTTGTCTTCTACTGATTAGAAGGACGAAAGCTTGTAATTGATAGATAGATACAGAATATTCCCATGGCTATGATAGTTGTATACACAAGTGTAGCTACCATCGGCCAGCTCTGTGACTGGAACCTTGCCTTGAGTTACTCGTCCTCCCTTCGACCTTAAACCTACTATTTTGATCTTCTAGTCATTGGAGTCCGAAAATGATTAGGATCTTCCCTAGATCAAATGCCAACCTAGGAGACTATCTATCCTCAAGAGACCGATTATTGTGAGCCTCAAATTATTTGTTTAAAGCTTGCTTTAATTAGAACCCTTGTAAAAATAGTCTGCCAGGTTTGACACAAATAGAAATTCATGACCCAGTCATTAGAAATCTTTTCATATGATGTGCCTTAGAGTTGGCTACCCTGTTGATAACTCCTGTATACTGGACAAGTAGATCATTCTATTTTATCGACCATGGGTTATTGTACACCCTCATTTTCCATTTATTGAGGAACGACCCTTGGTTTGACTTACATCTACTATATCCTGTTACGTCGTGCCTGATTCTCTATTAACCAGAGTCGAGGTACTATATCCGAACCTTGAAATCCTTCTAACCCCATTATTCCTAAAACCATATCCTAGCTTCTAAGGTGGGTAGACTGTAAGCCCTAAAATTTTGGAATATATGAATATTACTGATTGATCAGAATAATTCCCATTATGATGATAGTTAGTGCCCCATGGACTCCCACTTTCCATTTAGATCATTTTGTGTCCCCGGCCGTGCCGTTAATATTCGGAGCACGAGACCAGCTGTTATCTTCCAACAAATTTCATATACAAGACCTAGACAAGTTCACCTTCATCTAGGTATATCATGTCCTACTCAAACCCGTCCCCTTGTACTCTATTCTTGTGGTACGACTTTCAGGACAAAAGGACTTACTATAACCCTTACCACAACACCGGTATACTTTCCGACTTCCACTAGAGCCTCAACCTTGACTCAGTTCATTCGACCCAATATATGGTGGTGACCTACTCGAAACCCACTACGCACATGCCACTAGTGTGCCACTTGATAGAGACCTCTTGTGCTACTTAAACACAAAAGTCACCGAAGGCATATTTTGGACTTTAGGAACATAGCTAACCAACCTGGCTGGCAACTAGCTCAACCACTTGAGTTAAAGCCTATTCTAGGTTACCCTAACCTAGCAGACATAGTTTTATCTTGGGATCTT